>VWZD01001286.1:310870-411550 GCA_013396695.1 Sakesphorus luctuosus
CTTGTTATTCTTCTGCCAGGCAACAAGAAGCAATGCTATTATGCAGTATGAGCTTCCAAATTCCAACAGCAGTTTGTATTTTATTTTGTCAACTAAATACATTTATCTACATCTACCAAAGTTCACATAATTTCCATTGTTAAACTGATAGAAGAATATTATTAAAAAATATTCATCTGAATTATATTCTGAGTTTTCCCCTCAACCTCATTAGTGTCTGAGCCTTTCCCACAAGACATGGGCTATTTTGATGGCTCTTTCCCAAAGCCCGTGCCCATATAAGCTAATTTTTAATCACTCTTTGGTCAGCATTTAAGGTCTTCAATATTTATTTGCTTCACTCGCTGATTTTTTGAACTTGTTTTTCTTCTAAGTTGACCACCTGTTTGCTATTATATTGAGTTCAGTGTAGGTCTCAATGAAAACATTTCTATTGTTGGCTGACCAAATGGACAGTGGTTGTATACCAGCTGAAGTTCGATAGGTGTGGAAGATGAGCCTGTGGAAAATGTGGCAATGTGTTTTGCAGACTGGAAAAAGAAAAAAAAAAAGATAAATCAGTGCTTTGTTCAAAACCAGGCACTCATTCTTCATTATTATTATTATGGTTGTTTATTGTTTATTCTTATAGACAATGTATGAATATTAAGCATAAGAAAGGCCCTTCACTGAAATTAAATTAGGCAAGATAGTCCAGAATGCTCACTGGAGGCATATAGCATTTCAATTTCTTGGAAGATCTGAGTAGTTAAAAATGAAGCTAAGTAGGGGCATAGAACGGAGCACAGAAAACAAAGCAAATCAAAGACATGGGCATATGTGAAAGAACTGTCAGAGGATGGGAGGAAACAGGAGAAATTTGAAGCTAACAGTCTATTTGCTTAGGGAGTGAATCTAGTCAAAACCATGAAGGATTCAGCCAAAATCATCATCATTTTTGTTTGTTTTATTAGGTTCTCTTTTGTCGGTAAGTATGAGCAAATGCTGCTAAACTGCTATACTGAAGAACAATATTTTCAGATACAGAAGCCTCATATATATCTGTTATACCTCCAAGTGTGGGATAAATATGATCCCAGGGTGGAACAAAGTTCCACAAAGAGAGACAAGAAATTATACATTCCAGAAGTCTTCTAAAATATCATAGTGGCATCTAGTGAGCAAAGCATCAGTTTTGATTGGGAAGAAAGTCAAATGTGGTCTTGAACACTGAATTAGCTAGAAAAACAACTCAGATATCTGAGTTAAAAACACCTCCAGCAATTAAAGGATGATTTACAGTTCTGACCAGAAACTACATCACATGAAAGATTAATGTGTAGATTTCACCATAATAAAGAATGCAAGAAATGGAAACATTCCTGGACCACATTACTTCTGCTCTGCCAGCAAATTAAAAGGAAGAAAAAAAAAGAATAAAACAAACTCCATCTCCTCCACATTTCCAATGGCTTATTTTAGTAACTTCTCTCTGCCTACATAGAGAAAGAGGACTATATTTTCACAGATGGAAATAAGTGACTCTGCTCTACCAGGGTTTGGCAACTGCTGCCCCGTATTGGAAGATCTGGGAACTCTAACTGCAGCAAATTGCTCAAAATATATATTATATTCAGCATAGTTTTTCTTGTAAAGTAGCAACTTGTTCAAGTGAGCTGAATTGATTCATGTAACAGTTTGAAGAAAACTCTACAGTAGCTGCAAGTACTGATTGTGACTGCTTTCTCAAAATGCTGAAATGTCAGTACAGAAATTTGCATGATCTTAAGGCTGAACATGAAGCAGTGTAGTGAAATGGAGTTTTTCTCAGAATTTTTATTCATTTGCAGAGATTTGGAGTCCTGAAGCTGCAGACCCACCCAGTTCTAGGTGAATATATAGAATTATTCCATGCTTATGTATTACAGCACACCAATTGAAAATGTGCATTTCAGTTCTACCATACTGACCATATTATGCACATGGGTGAACTGGGAAAAAAAAAAGGCAAAACAGGTGCAGGAAAAAAAGTCTTGCTGTAAAGAAGTACAAAACTGTTACTGGGGCTTAGGTGTTGCCTGAGGTTCAGATTGTAATTATAACCCTTTCTGCAATAAATTGGAAGGATATCTTGAAAGTACGTCAATACAACTATGACTCAGCAAAATAGTGTAAAAATAATTTCTGTGTGTGTTCTGCCAGTGATTCTCCAGGTATTTAACAAATCTACGTCAGGTATTTCCTCAGACCAGAGTTTTGGCAAAGCTGGAATCAATTCTTGTTTCTGCTTTTTCCCTTTGTACATAAGCATGACAGTGGTTGACCAGCAGTTCATCCAAACTACCTCTATTGAGCTGATATCAATTACTTTTCTTGCTCTTAGTTTTCTGTTTTTCTTGCATCTGCTGTGTTCCATGCCTCCTTCCTTGGAGTGGGAGAAAAGAAAGCAAGTGATTAATACAGAAATAAAATCATAAAAAAAAAAAAAGGCAAAAACCCTCCAAGCATATCAAGTTACCTTTCTGGTTTACATCACCAGATGTGTCATCATTTTGTTGAAGGCCTGCATATGAAGGACCCACTTCCCTTCTAGCCCTGGGGCAGTGATGGAAATATAAGGTACTTCTATGAACAGAGTGCACCTTGGGAAGTTTTGGAATAGGCATTCTGGAACTTCTCATTTCAAGCCCTATTGAATATTTCAAAATTTAGTTAATGAGATCATATGTAGGTAGTAACAGAAGCGCTAACATTCCCCTGGTGAACATAGAACTGTAAACCTGGAAAACTGCAGACTTGCCTAACATCAAAATACTAAGAATAAAGCCTGTGCCTTAATGAGATCATTAAGAGTTTTTATTACCACAGAAGATATTCTGAAAAGCTTAATGTCAGTGCAAAGCAATGAAAAAAACCCCTTCAAGTTTCTTTGGATGTGTAAATCTGAGACTATTAAGCAACAAGAAGGGAGCAATCCAGCTGCTGTTAATCTCCACACTCATAAGGCAAGCACTTGACCGTACTTGTGCCCGAACTTTGGGGAGGAGATCAAATCCTGCAGTTCAAAGGAGGGTCACAGAAATGATACAGGGTCTGGAAAACAAGTCTTCTCAATCAAGGCTTAAGGAGTTCTGCTTATCAGATAAGCTCGAGCACAGACTACAGGCAGACAAAGGGAGAAAATCTGCAAAATAACAAGAAGCTTTTCAGCCTTTATGACAAGGACTTTGCAGGATTCGTTTTCACAAGTCTAGCAGTAAAATTCAATCCTTAAACATGACAATAACTTATTAATGAAGATGATTGAACATAGAGAAAGCCAGGGACGATGGCATTGAGTTTCTAAGGTGAAACTAACCGTCTTAAAAATTTTTTTTTATCTCATTGAACTTGAAGGAAAATTTCTTTGGCCTCTTATTCCATAGGTAAGTATGTTAATGTGGATGAAGGAGTAGTGAGTAGAAACTAGGCCAAATGGATTCGCAGTCCTTTCAAATGTCCAAGCTGATGGACCTGTATCATTTACATCCCCTCACCTTAGGTGCAGCCTTAGATATTGCATCTTCATGGTCTATGACACATTTCATACTCTGAGGTTTCAATCTCTCACATTAAATCCAGGAAGAATTATTTAATTTTTGCTTCAAATAGCATATTTTCTATTTTTCTTTTAATCCCTTGCATTTTTTCCCAATTGTCACCTTTCTCTTACACAGCAAAGACAGACTGTCACTGTGTGTTAAGACAACAGAGATGGGCAGGGTGGGGAAACTCTGGGAAAGGCTGGTCTGGGACAGTCTGGAATGGCAGTGCCCACAGGGTCCTGACATCTGGTCTAACAGCACTCCAACACGAACCTTTACACGATATGTGGCTGGCGGCCTAGGATATTCCAGATCAATCTAATCAATTCTGTACCATTTCAGGGCACTCAGTAGCTTTCCAGCACCTAACAGGGCTTACAAGAGAGCTAGAGAGGCATTTGTAACAAAGGTATGTAATGTTACAAGGACAAGGGAGCATGACTTCAAACTGAAAGAGAGTAGGTTTAGATTGGATATTAGGAAAAAAATTCTTTACTGTGAGGGTGGTGAGGCACTGGAACAGGTCATTCAAAGGAGTTGTGGATGCCCCATCCCTGGAAGTGTTTAAGGCCAGGTTGACTGAGGCCCTGACCAATATGGTCTAGTGGAATCTGTCCCTGCCCGTGCAAGGAGGGTTGGAACTAGATCATCTTCAATACCCCTTCCAACCCAAACCATTCTGTTATTCTATGATTTGCTGTTTGTGCAGCTCCTCTTTCACGCAGCTTAGCTCCTGAGAATCAAAGCATATTATGCCACAGCTGCGATGGAGTGGTTGAGATTGATGGCAGTCAGCACTAGCAGTGCAAGGCCAAAGGATTTCTCACCTCACTATGCTCCCCGTCCCTTCTTACACACCTCTTATGTCCCACACAGTACAAGATATGTTTTGAGCAAGGACATAACTGAATTAAACCATAAAATTTTCTCTCCGGATTAGTCAGAGCATGTCCACATAAATGAGTGAAATGCAATAGGGTTAGTAGCAACTCCTCCATGGATGCTTTTAGCATGGGCTGATTCCAGAGTGATTCTGCCATTTTCCAAGAGCGTCCATATGTAGCTGTTGCAGAGTAGCAGTCATTAGTGACTGACTTCCTTGATTACAGAAGTCATCAGGCAAACTTTGCAATGCAAATGTATTGAGATCAAGTAAAGAAATAAAGAAATTTAGTGAGTGGATTGAAAACTTAGGCATCCCTGCCAGATGTTCATGAAGAGCCAAGGAAAGAAACAGGATACTAAGCCCCTCCTATACTAGTCAAAAGAACAGATCCTGGCAGTGAAAACCAGATACTTTCTTTCCTCCATTTGTTGGGTGATGCAACGTCCTTGGTCTAGAACACAGGTTGCCAAAGTCCTTATACAATTAACCAAAAAGTTTCTGAGGACACATCTCATCTCTCAGCTCCAAAATCACGCAGGTTGCGGACCTCACTTTACTTCCTTTTGACCAGGGAAACTGTACATGGCAGAGCTTAACTGTCAGCCAGTCTGTGTCTGCGAACAGAAGGTCATAATTCAACAGTTATTGAAAGGAATTTGAAACAGTAGGGTCTAAACTATGTGCTTGTGAAACTAGTGATGGTCTGCCAGTTCTTAGGCCAACCCTGTCCTAGTTTACAATGCCCAGGCAGGTCCAAAGCATGCATGCCAATCACTGTCCCCACTGGGAACGTTTAGCTGTTTAAGCTAAAAATAAACAGAAATTTAAAATATATAAATAAATAGAAAGCCACCACTCTGCGAAATCTCACCTTTAGCTTTAGCCTCATGCAGCTGAAGCTGCCAAAGGAAATCCCCACCCACTGGGGACAATTTACAAACCCCTTTAGACAACTGCACTTTTCCAGGACCAATTTTGATTCTTCAAAGAGTACCTAAAGTCTCAGCAGTATCCCTCTCTCTCCAGCCCAAGGGTTCAGACTAGTGACCCCAATAGTACTCTGAGAGAACAACAGGTGGCAAAAAATGCTTATCCTTCCCTAGCTATCTTTGTTACAGAGACTCGATAAAAGAAAACATACATGAGAAAGTGACAATTAACTAATAAAATAAACCAGATTTAAGTCTTTTTCTGTTAATCGAAAACTTTTTTCAGAGTCCTGATAGGCATCATACAGGTTTTAATTTCTGTGCAAAATCAACTACTGTACCATATGAAATTAATTACTTGGTAAATGAGACAGATTTCACAGTGGAAATACTGAAGTTATTTTAATTTGGTTTTATCATCTAATTTCCTTTGTTTCTTTAATAGTCTAAGAAGCCAAAGGAAAAAAATGTCACAATTGAAGTTTGAGAGGGATTCATAATTTACAACTTTTTGACAGCAATCACAGGGAGTCACATGAAGAGAGAAGACTGGAAGTGCTGATACCTGGGAAGATACATATAAATAACAGCACATGACAAAAGGCATCTCCTTAGGCTCTTACTCATCTTTCAACCTCCTTTATTAATTACTGCATGATATTCTCACTCCTTCAAGCACCTTCCTAACTCTTACCAGCACCATCATCATAGACCTCTCAGAAAATGTCATCTAGAAGCCAGTAAGGAGGTCCCAATGCATGCCAAGTCCAAGTTCCCCATTCTATTCAAAGCACAGGATAACATTTTCATTAAGAAATGTCGTAACTATTGAATAGTTTAATAATCCCTTTCATCTCAATCTTTCTCCCCTTGGCATTCCTTTTTTTTTTTTTTTACTTCACAGGGAAAATTTTAGAAAATACCATCAAAATTATTGCTTTATAAAATCAAATTTCACAGAATAAAAAGACAAAATTTGAAAGGAAAAAAAAGTATAAAAATCAATATTTCTTAGAAATTAAGTTATTAAAACAGTACCAGATTTATTCCTTTTTCTTTCATTTAATAGAGAAATTTTAATTTCTTTTCTCCATGCTCAGGTTTTCAACATTGTACTAGTTCATAAGGAAAATAATAGGGGAAAATAAACATGAGCAGAAAATTTCAAATAATTTTCTGTCTTAGTTCAAACATGGACCAAAAATATCTTGGTGGCAGATAAGTTAAGTGACTAAGACTTTATTTATCACACTTACATATATTGCAGGTGTTTGGTTTTTTAATAATTAAGAACCTATGCTCCTTTGAGAAATCAGGGAGTATTTTGATCCTAAGGATAGAATCACAAAGAAGTCTGCCAGTGATTAGCCTGTTTCAAAAAACAGTGGGTAGAACTAAGATTGGACTCCAGCACTGAACATGAAATGATAGCTTACTTTATTTACAGCAGTTCTAACACATGGAGATGACAGTCTCTTCACAAATGTCTCATTTAGATGGTGTTTCCAAGCCTCAGGTCAGAATCTTAATAAAATTAAAGAACGGGTAAATAAATGGCACCAATATTCATGTCTTTTGATGTCATGCCAGTTACCCACAGATTTTCAAATTCTGGTATTGTGTAATCTTTTCCATGGATTGCCTCTGTGGTTTCCAGCAGTAGTTACAGTCAAAGGAATCTGAGACAATGCTCCTGCTGGAGACCTGTCATGGACAGAATCCACTGACTACTACAAAGTTATTTTCTAGTTTTAGTTTCTGAAGCATGTATTTTACTTTTCAGCAGGTTACAGCGGAGATTGGCACCAATGAAGGTGGTAATCTAGTTCACTTATCAGAAATAATTTAAGGATACGGAATTCTATGGGTGAAGAATAAGACAAGAACCCAAAAGGGTGATTTAGGAAGAACATAGACAAGGGCATTTCAGCAGACATTAAATGCTAGGGAAGAGAAGTTACTTCAGCATTATGCTGAAATTCAGGGAATTCACAGTTTAATTCTAGCCACTTATCTGCCAAACAACTGTTTGATTGCCTAAGATTTTTGATGAGCAAAATAGGTCTCAGACTAGGATATTTCTGTAAAGCGTTTTGATATTTTTAAGTCAATATTCTACAGAAAGATTTCTGTTACAGACAAAGCTACTGGAGATTAAATTTAGTCTATGCATCAATCAATCACAGTTTGACAAACTTTCAGGTTTTGATATTTGAAATTTACTACGTATGGAACAACGTTGTATTTGCAAGGTGGCTGAACAAGAATTCTTTCAGTGCTGTGCAATTTCTATTGTTCACTTCTATTTATTGTAAAGGAAATAGATCGTGTTGTACTAGGACCAAAGGCAGTATTAGCTAGTAGGCGCCTCTGCTATTGAAGTAATAAATTATCAAGTTTTTATAATAGCTTTACTAAAGAGGCAACTCTGTTCATATGCTGAACAAATGGAGCATTCTTTCAGAGGATTCTTATTCAGAAGGGATTCCAAATTTCACTGCTCTGAACTGATAAAAGAAACACTTTCCCTTTTTACTACATGACAATATACAATTACACGGAGAAAAAGCACATAGAGTTAGACATTTCCACTAGATTATTGACCAGAAAGAGATAGAAAATAGCTGGAACATCTACATTTATATTGTCATAGTCCATCTACATTTCCTCTTACAATATATCTTCGTATTTGTATTTCATTTAAACCCCCTTAGCAAGGTGATGGATGCAAAAAAGATGTCCTAAATTAAATCTGCTACAGTTTACACACTGACTATGCTGCTTCTTCACTCTCATTTGTTGGCGTATGTAATTTTATTTCCATGCAAAGAATTTGGCCCTTTGGTGCATTACAGAGAATCCAAAGGGCTAATCTTTTAGTGTTGGGAAAGAGCTAAAGTTCCTGCCAGTGAGCTAAAGCTGGAGTATCCCTTTGTCGTGGCCAAATTTATGACATGGATCAAAAACTATAAAAAGCAGTGTTGCATCCTGCCATTAAGGAGAATTAATATTTTCAGTGGTATGTTAACCAAAGTTTTTCCAGTGTCTCTTGTTAAAAGCAGATTGTTGACTTTTCATCCTGGTGTGCCAAACATTTTCGCTGAAACCCTAACAAGACTTTCATCTTATAACCATTATTTCTTAATGGACTTGGATAGGAGCAGTGTACAGGAATGGATTTCCTTTTCAGCTCAGTGCAATGGCCCGTCATTAGTGTGCTGGGTCTTGAAGAACCATTACACATGCAAACATTTAAAGTTTTTCCAGGGTAACTACTTTTCTTTCCTCAAATGCAATTCATGTTTTATCTATTATATTTAGGCAACATTTGGTCACGTTTCACCTTTCAAGTATCTCTAATGTGATCACTTCTCATTCTACTATATAGTAAAATTCATAATGAATGAGGTCATGCACAAAAACATTTTTTATGAAGTGGATTTTGTAGAACTTTCCCCTCATCTTGGGCAATAAATCTGTCTCTGAAAATCACAAGGTCCAAATGCTGACCATTTGATAAGAATAATGTATGACAATATCACTCGCCACTTATTATTGGATAGATAATAACATTCATATTTGGCAAATAAAATACAATCTTCTGTTTGCCCTTTTGGTGCTTCTATTTTTAATGATGTTTCTATTCATTCCCATTTTCTTACTGGCGATGTCCTATTATCTGTCACCAACAGCACTTACTTGCTTTGAAGGAATGTTGGTTTTGTTTTTTCCAAGCTGACACGAGCAGTGTCAACTGCTTTCAAAAGCTGTCCATTCCTCCTGCTAAGCCCTCTCCTTCCTAATATGTACTTCTAAAGATTCCTTAACAATTACATACACAGATGCAGGTTTGGAAACTTTCAACCTTTGATGGTATTTTGAATCACGGCCCTATTGGCAGCAAATGAACTCAAAAGTAACAACCCTGGAGTGTGATACCATCAGTTCTAAGAAGCTGTGTAATATTTATATGTCTTCATTCAGACTTTATATCAAATATAACAGGCTTTGCAACCTTCGTTTAGATAAGCTGGCACCCAGAGGTTACCATATGTTCCTCTTTTTAGGCTTGTGTTTAAGTGCAGACGTATATTTATTTTTCCACTCTACAGTCCTCCCTGAACTGTTCTTACTGCAAAGCTAATGAAACCATTGCTTTAATCCCCACTGGCCTTCAGGGTACATCATATGGTCCTTACTATTTAAGAATTCTTTTTAATGTGCTTTATATTTCCTTACTTCTGCAGTATTTATAATGTCCCAGTTCAAGAGGCTTTGCTTTTCTATGAGTGTCAGGGAAGTTAAAACATTTGGTATCACACTAAAGGAGGAACTGAATCCAAATATGCCTAAGTCAGAGGCAGAAGAGTTCTTTCTGCACCTTTCTCTGTTTACGCAGCATCTTCTCAATTAGTTGAGCCACCCAGGATGGCCTTCATTAACAGACTTGTCAGACATTTTAAATTGGACTGGTCACCGTTCTAATCCAAAGATCCTTCTTGTATCCCAGCTGTTGTTTAGACAACATAGTTATCATGAACTTCCAAACACTGAACTCAAGGTTATTGAAGCTCTGCAATAGACACTAGCCATCCTCTTTATATCAGATTATTTCTCTCTATATATTGTAACATTTCCACATTTTCTTCAGGCCTGATGCAAGTACCATTTGAATTAATGAAAGCACCACAAATAAGATGCATAATTTTTAATTCATTTTTTTCAATAAGGAATGTACCTCAAATAATTTGAACTATGGACCCCTTCCAACTATCTTGATTTGCACAGGTAACTTTTAAACAAAAAAGAAAATGCAGAGCATGCTGGAGGCCTTAAGGTTGTTGCCAAAAATAAGGGCTACAGATTTGGCCCCATTTACTTCATTCGCTTTCTACAGGGGATGAATTCCTTGGTGCTTGACACTAGTCTATAAGATTAAACTTTTATACTATGTTTTATACTTTAGCAAATCCCACTGAACTCATTCTGTTTTATGCTTCTTCTTAGAGGAGACTATTATATGTAAGCTGAATCTCTTAACTATATCAAATCCAATATAAACACCCTCTTTATAAGACACACCTCACTCTAATGCTCAGTGTAGAACTAACAAAAATTATAAATGGAGTGCTTTGTTCAGGCATTTAACTCTTTCATTCCTAATATCAAATCACAATGCTTAAGCTGTTTTATTATTCACTTTAAAATAAACATAAAGGGAAGTATTAACTTAACCCATATGACGTGTTTGAGCAAATTTGGGAGAATATTTTAACAAGAGAAGAAGACTCAGAATGTAGCTTCACCAAAATTTTGAGGTTTTTTTAGTCTCATTTTTTGGAGGGGTGTCTGGGAAGGAGTGGGGGGAGGGGGAACGTGCTAAAACTTTGCTAATTGTTGGAGAATTCAAACCTGTTTTCATTTATTTGAAATTATTACATAATGGAAGTAGGATGCTATAATTCAACCCAAATGGACAACTTCAATAAGCGGGTGGAAATGATTCAGTACATTAAAGAGAAGCTGTTTCAATAACAAATCTTTATTATAATCAGGAGTGAAGTGGTTAATTTAAGTTTTTACTGAAAAACAGGCTGGCAAAAATGTTTCCAGGGATGTGGGGATTTTTTTCCTTTTACTCAGTAGGGGTTTGGAGAGGAGGTTTGGAAGGGAAGGAGGGCTTTGGTTCCAGGATCCCCGCATTCCCACGAGTTCCATTAAGGAAGGGGGAAGGGCTTCCTGCTGAGGCAGCCATCTGCAGCTTTCTGTGAACAGCAGGAACCAAAGGCCCGGTAAAAGGAGAGCAAACCCAGGGTGACAATTTTGTCTGCATTCAAAGTCAGAATGTGGCTGATTCTTTTATTATTAGTCATGTTGTTACTACTATTATTATTAAGGAGGAGGGAGGGTTTCTCTGGCAGAATTAGTGGGTCTATAATGGAATATTAATTACAAGCAAACAATGGGGTTACAGGCAGAAAAGTGTCTAGCACAAACACACCCTGACAGCCTCTCCTGGAATGCACCGCCAACAGCAAGCTGGGATTGTCATCATCCAAGCTACTGTCGCTCAGCTACAAACTATCTGGAGTCCATGGATGCATGTCTGAGGTCCCCTAAGTTATTGCTTTCTAGGTTAGAGTAAATTAGACCTGGATTTTTGTAAAGTGCTGTCACTTAATACCTGTTTTATTAAGGTTATTTTTATGCCCATAATTTGAAGGTAACACATCTGTTATTTCCTCTACTGTCTGGCTTTGGTGAACATTGCCTATAGAGAGTAACAAAGAGTGACACTGGAAAAAATAACAAGGGTGTTTTAACTCCCAACATCTGGAGAAAACAATATAAAGGAAACAGGAACAAATAGGTACAGTAGCCTACAAAGCAAAAGTCCACTTTTTAACAACAGTGCATAGTTTATACAGTATGGTAGATTTTAATGATTTTAGTCTGGGCAAGCTAATACAGAAAAATAAGATTGAAAAATCTCACTAAAGAAGCAGCAGTTCCACCTCTTGTTTAGGTCATCATAAT
This sequence comes from Sakesphorus luctuosus, assembly GCA_013396695.1. Classification (NCBI taxonomy): domain Eukaryota; kingdom Metazoa; phylum Chordata; class Aves; order Passeriformes; family Thamnophilidae; genus Sakesphorus; species Sakesphorus luctuosus. The sequence goes on from VWZD01001286.1 coordinate 322,786, forward strand.
GTCAAAACCCCAGGTACAAAGGGAGAGAGAAAAAAAAGGTATTAATATCCCTTCCAGAAAAGACATTCAAAATTCCATCTCAAAGGCTTCCTGGTATGTAGTTTTCAATAAAGTTTTATCACTGCTACATATATGTCCCTGGCTGCTACCTACACAGATGCAGAAAATTCAAGTCTGTCATATGGAACTTGAAAACTGAATTAAGCATTCCTGTAGAGTGATAAATATCAAGAGACTAGTGGCAGTTTTTTGAGAAATTATAAAACGTCTTAATATTTACATTCACATAATTTAATTGAACAAAATAAATCAGAAGTTATATTAATTAATCCATTACCATACTAATATCTATTTGCAAAATACTATTTTTTTCTTTTTAAATTTGATAGATTTATTTTTACAATGTACATTCCTAAACCCTCCCATTTGTTGTCTGAATTCCTGTTTGTGACCTTGGAATTCCAAATTTATTATGTCATCCTCTGCCTTTTTTTCCAAGAGCATTGTATTAGAAAATGAAAACAGTCTGAAAATATTTCCCTGTCCCTGCACACCCTCTCTCCTTTTCTCCTGTCAACAAGTATGCCGTAGCAAATTTTATTTTTTAAATGGAAGGGTAGCTTATACTTACAATACTCTGAAAAATAGGAGGTCTAGCTTTGTTTCACCAACATTAAGGGAAGTGTGCAGCAGAAGCTGCTCATTTCTAGATACTGTTTTGGGGTATAGAGATTTTTGACTTCATTTAATAGTTTTGTTTCAAGGAAAACAACACGTGAGACTGCTGAAAGAGTTCCTGCCTTTTTTCTTTTAACTCTCCAAAGGAGGATTCTGCTTCCAATGGCACATGATTATTTTAACAGTTTTCCTCATATAAAGGCTACATGTAAACAAGAACTGTTTCTTCTGCCTGTAATGAGAAGTAGATAGGTGGTGGTTAAGAACAGATGCCCCTAATGGCTGGACTATTGCTTGTGACTGCAAAAGCCAGAGGAAGTCATTACACACCTAACCAATAAATGTGCTTTTTGGTTCCCAGTACACGTGCCCTGGGTCAGAAAAGGACTCCTGCATTTGATAGGTTTGGTTTCCATGCAAAGCTAAAAGTATGTCCAGGTGCTTCCCTGGGTAAGTTTTCTGTCTGGATGAGTAAAAGTGAAACAATTCCAGGTACTGGCTGAATTTACCAGCCAGGCAGCAAAATGACAGGGTGCACTACAGGAGAAATTCTGAGTTGGGAGAAATTTCACTTCCAAATGATATCTGATTAAAACTTTGGTGCAATGTGAAAGCTGACATAATCAATGCCAGCCTAACCCTGAAAATCCTCTTTATTTTAATAGGTGTTACAAATGCTTAGCAACTCTGGGGATTAAGTTCAAAGTCACCTTTAAAAAGAGATTTTTCTTTACAAGTACTAATCTTTCTAAAGAAACCTGGGGACCCAAACCCACAATAATCAAATTATAAAAAGTTTTGTCTGCTTTATGCAATACCAACTGAGACTGCAAGGTGTGCACACCATGAAGAAGAATACAGGAACTCATTTCTGTCTTTAAATCATAAAATATTGTTTTCCTATGATAAGGCTGTAAATGTAACCCAGTTTCACAATGAAACTGCTGCAGCAACATTGGTGTTGTACCATTTTAAAATGAAAACTAAAAAAAAAAAACCCTACAAAATGCCCAAATATCTCCATACTACTTTGCTGTGGTATCTGCTTTTTTTATTATCTTGAAGGAAAAACATTTTCCTAATCTTCGCTCCTCTCCTGCACACCAACCTCCCCAAAGCTGTTAACCCATATTAGGAGATGTTTTTCTTCTGAAAACATATTAGATACTCTTACTGAGTTTAAGATATTTAATGTCATAATGTAAATTGTTTCTTGTATATATGTTTATAACAGCTTCATCTGTGATTGCTCTGTATCACCTGCTGAAGAAAACACCTTAGGTTTGAGTGTATTGAAAACACAGTAGGCATTGCTGATGAAAGGCACAACATCTGTTTAAATGGCATCTAGGTTTTTCAGTTGGTTAATAGCGTAATTACTTTAGCTATCAGAGGAATGCAGTACCTGTAGGTAGCACCTCAGACCATACAGGCATAGTATATGCGTTCATAAATGAGTAAAATTTATGACTGAATACATGGGTATCAGGAGACCTCTTTATCACTGAAGTCCTCAAAGCAAGCCTCCAGTGGGATTTGAAAAATGTGGGGCTTTTTCCAGCCCTAGAGGTGAATTATACCTAGAGAAACTACAGATATGCCTGCGCAGACAGGTGCAAGCAGTTCCCTTGATTCCTCTGTGTATCTGGTCCCAGCTGGCTGCAATTCAGCTCTAACGCAAAAGCTACACAGGCAGGTTTATCTACAATGTCCAGTGTATTGTCTCGAGCATGGTCAGCCTTCAGACATGCTAGCTAAGAATCCACCAACTAGTCCCTGAAATGAGTTTCTGGTTAAAGATGTTTCGTATGCAGAATGCTTAGAAATCAAATTGAAGAAAATAACAGCATCTTTCTAAAATTCATCCAAATATTTGAAAAACAAAACAAACCAAAACAGATCAATAATGCATAGTAATACAAATGGCCTTAAAATCATAGATAACCCTCAAGGATCATTAAAGTCCAAAGCCTGGCCCTGCACAGGACACCCCAAGAATGGCACCATGTGCCTGAGAGCATTGTCCAAATGCTTCTTGAACTCTGGTAGGCGTGATGCTGTGACCACTTCCCTGGGGAGCCTGTTCCAGTAATCAGGCACCCTCTGGGTGAAGAACTTTTTCCTAATATCTACCTAAACCTCCCCTCACATAGTTTCACGCCATTCCCTTGGGTCCAGTTTTCAGTCAACAGGGAGAAGAGATCAAAACTGTTCAGTGACCACTATGTTACAATACTCAAAAAAATAGACTGAGTTTGTTTCTAAAAAAATGTGGTCAAGAGACCAGCATTTCTTTTATCCTGATATCCTTCCTCATTTATAATATGTGTCATAAAGGAGAAGAAGTAAATGAAGCATGGGACACTTAACAGCTTTACTGACAGCTTTTGTACTACCAAAATAAAAATTCTACTGCATTTTCTTATATATATACTTGGAATTTACCAGTTCAAATACTGATGAAGGAGCCTAGTTCAGTAAAGTACCTAAAGATGCATGTAAGCATTTTCTGATTGTGTGAAATAAAGCAAAAGTGTAACTTAAAGCATATACTCAAGTCCTTTGCTAAATTGGAACATTAGTGTTCACATAAATTGAAGTTGCAAGGCAAGCAATTGTTCTCCAAATTACTCTGAAATTATTCTGAAAGCCTATCACAGAAATCTCAGTAATTCTTAATACTGGAAAGTCAACAGGAAGACCAGTGTCTGTCAACTGGTATTTGGAGCAAGATATTGATGTCCAAGTGGAGCAAGGTTAAAATGCTATAGCAACATGATCTGGCATGATTTTTCAAAAGCTTACAAGCTAGGGAAATGCACCAGGGAGCATTAGGCCATGCTTCTGAGAAGGCTGGATTTGGGGATAGGACTCTGAGGAAATCACAAAGGAAAAAGTCATATGTCTTTCACTCCCCAAGGATCTGTCTACGAATTTATAGCCGAGGATGTGAACCTCTGTTATTTGTGCTTCAGATCTGTCAGAAAGAAATGTTTCCTTATACTTTTCCACACCACAGATATCACTTCTTTTCATAAACTAGTACACTGTTCTTTCTATGAAATCTATAGGAAATAAAAAATTCTTAAAAAAAGAAAAAAGAAAAAAGAAAGAAAATCAGTCTTTATTCATCATGAGTAGGAAGGAATAGAGTAAAAACAACTTCATTCCCCTTTGTTTTCCAATTTGATTTTGAAAGAATGCGAGATAAACTAAGGGAAAAGAACACTGAAAGATTCCCGAGCTGAACCTCATAGGCCCAGGACACTCATCAAGGAGAATTTGCAAGAGTTGTGACAAATCTGAAGGAACTGTACAGTGCAAAAAAAAATGGAAAATATTTACTAACCCAAAGACTGTTGTTCACTAGTGTTCTCAACCAAGATACAATGACTCATTTTTCATGTTCTAGTATGACAACAACTCAGTTACGGAATAAACCACAAGAAAGGTAGAGGTCATTACTTCAGTGTTTGTATTAGAACTGGCTTCTTCTTAATTTTAACACATGAACTCTGAAACAAATACCAGTCTCCTTTGTACTATGGGAAGAGGAGGTATTTTCAAGCAGAAAAAGTAATTGAAAAAAGATATTTTCTGGTTTTAATAAGAACTAAGCCAACATGATATAAAAACCCTCTATGTTTTGAAACACCTGTCACAACTTCAAAGAATATGAGAAGTGGCTATTGCAAAAATAACAGGTGTCAGCATAGAGATGTGAGGACCAATATGTGGCAAAAGCACAGAAATTCAGGCAATTGCTGTTAATACCACACACAAACTAAACCTTATGACCCAGAAGAGCAGATATTTTTTAAACTTTACCTTTTCATATTATCTCATAAGTAATTTATCATCAAAATATGCAGAGATTCAAAAATAGATTGGAACAAAGCTAAGGTTAAGAAATCAAGCATTCAGGGCCAGGAAACAGAGTAATAAAGACTAGTGTCTTAAAATATGGCCTTACAAAAGTTGAAAATGTATAAAAACAATGCAAAATGGATCATCAGCAAAAAACTGATAAAGATTGCATGATCTGGGAATGATTTGGCCTCAGAATAGTAAGGCTTTAAGGTATAGAAAAGACTCTAAACTGGTAGATCTCTGATACAGTCCTGAAAACTGAGCAGAGTTCTATGGTTAGTTCAAATGAGAACATACTGAGTGACGGAAACACTGATGGTACTGTAGAACTGGTCCTAAAAAGCAAATTACAAGCTAATTGCAATCTGCATAGCAGTTGATGCCTTACAATATACTGTGGATAAAAAGACCATAGCTGAAATTCCAGGATGGCTAATTTATTATAATTTGCTTATGACTTCATAATTTTTAGTGTACTGCCACTAAATCTCTGCTGAAGGCAGAAACTAAATTTTTTAGGGGTTAACAATAAAAAATTTCCTTTTCTTTCTTTCTAACTACCCAAGGGACAGAGACAGTAACATCTGATTAGTAACCACATTTCCTCTGTGATGCTAACTGTGAAATATGTAGCTGGCCCATGGTATTAACAGAGTATGTGCATGAAGCATAGAAACACACTGGGTTGTTTGAAACATAGCAACAGACTGGGTTACAGGGTCCTCCCTCGCTGCTACCTAATTTAGCTTGTTGAGGGTTATTCATGGTGTGGGTCCCCTGAGGAACTGTCATGGTGACTCATCTCAGCCCCATATCTGGTGTGTTTACCATCATGCTATTGTATATGCGAATAGAACATCTCTTGCTTTAGCAATAGGCAGATGTGCATTGGATGTAGAGCATTCAGAAGGGGTTAAGTAGCTTGGACATTTACTGTCATTTGTTAATAATGCACCTGGGAAACCTATCTAATGGTATAGCAAAGTCACTGAGATGCTTTGGAGATCTTGGGCTTGAATTTTCAAAAAATAATTGCTCTTAATTATAATATTGAAAAGTGTGAATCTGTTCAGCAGATGAAAAACTGTTTGCTTCCCATGATTAAGAAAGCAACCGAAACAGTGCTTGGGATCAGTTCCAACCACCATGGGTACAGCCCCTAGAATTAATGTAGTTTCTTATTATTTTTAGTGAGTCACCTTTTTCTCCTTCAATGCTATTCCTGCATCTCTTAATGTAACTCTTTTTAGTTATCACCACATTGGAGCAAAAATTCTAATGATGCTAATTTATTCTAAGTATTATCTCCTCAGATTGCTGGATTCTCATTTGAGGAAAAATTAGCGAGAACATTCATTGTTTTTTATTCTCTTGCAGGTGGTACAATGTTGATTGCCAGCTGGATGAATGCAAGTAGAAAGTCTTCCTAAGGTATCATAAGACTTTCCTAAGGTATCATAATCCTGTCAGATGCTTTGCTTTTTATGTTCCGTGCAGCTTAGAGCAACGTTCTAAACAATGCTTTCTACTGGAGAGACATTGCAGGATGCTCTGAGAGCTTAGGGCTGTGCCCAAATAACCCAATTAATTTTGTTCTCAGATGCTGAGAATGTAAGGCTGTGCCAAATTAATCCAATTAATTTTGTCCCAAATGTTTAACTGACAACAAAGAAACCCACATTTGAAATTCATAACTGAGTCTAAGTAGAGAGAATTTTACCAATAGTCTGCAGTATGCATTGCAATTCCAAAAGTAGATTTTATCTAGGTCTTATTTAAACAAATTTAAAAATTCAAATATTCTATAAAAGCAGAAAGAGTACAGACAATAGCATATTTGTTAAGCAATAGTGGTCAAAATCTCTCTTGGTCCTTCTAAACCCCTAGTCAATGTTTTTCTTCAAAGTTATGTTCCATGATTCAAGCCCTTGAGAATTTAATTTCTTTACTTTTTGCTGGCTTAGCCAGCTCAGTCAGGTCTTTGTCTGCAGCTGGGAAGGATTTCAAGTACATAGCTACCTGTTCATTTAGGACACAGCTATAGTACACTTATTCTCAATGAGCAGGACTTTACCCTACCTCCATTGTTTTAATCGAAATTCATTTGGAGAAAATGCTGCAGAAGTCCAGTGCTTAGTTGACAAATTGATTTACCAAATACCAAACAGGATTGGAGTCTGTATAATACAACTCCAAAACAAAAGTTTCGGGTTTCATTGCAGTAGCCAAGAAGGTAACATTTCCTGATCACTTGAGAGGAATTCTTGGCATTGTGTGCAATTTTAGCTTTTTACCTAACAGTACCCTAGAAACTGTAAAATACTACAAAATAGTTATCACAAGGGGATAACTGAAGACTAGCTCACCTCTCAGCAGAGAAATACATCCTGTAGTTTCATTTTCCTTTAGTAAACCCTTTCTAACAATCTTTTCTCTCTATTTCTCTCATAAAGAGGAAGATGGGCATAAAGATAAATGTTTTACAGAAAAATCGTTTGACTCAGGCTCCTCCACAGACCTCAGTGAACCTCCCTGGCAGTGAAACGGGGAGGAAACAGGTGTGGGAATGAGCCACGCTCACACTTCCCTCAACAGTGGCCACAAAACTCAGACACAACAGCTAAAGTGCGCTCCTGCAGAAGCAATGTCTGTGACATAATGTCAATTACTGTTTGTGGTAGAATGGCAATGGTGTGAGGAATCTTTTTGAAAAATAGCAGAGTGAAAAGTGAAGTAGTATTTCCCTAAGAGAAAGATGTCTAGGGAAAGAAAACAAGAAAAGCCTTCAGAATCAAAGTATACCTCCTGCTAATTTTCAAACTACTCAAAAAGTTGTATCTCTGCAGCACCTACGTCAGAATGCCTTTGATGTTGTATGCTTGTTAGTCTTCACAGAGCTGCTAAACTCCTAGTTTTGTTCATCTGTAAATTATAGAATGCTTTAAGGATCTTTGATCTGTTGTGTGTTTCCACAGCATCTATCAAAATGGAGTCTGGCTTCACGCCTGGGTCTAAAAATAATGATAAGAGCCAATCTATAGTTTTGCTGCTGTCACTGATCCCTAGTCTTTAATTACCACACCACAAAACAAAGGGTTTCACTTCCACATATTTCATAAAAGTTGTCAGTGATTTTTCAAAAATACTCACCTTCTGCTTTTTCTTCTGTTGCAAACTGAATCAATGTATAATATATTTTCTTTTTAGTTATTCTAATGATTCTGCAAAGTTTTTTGCTTTAGACTCCAAGCTAATTTTTATCAGTAACAGTGTTTTCTTCTTGTCCAGTGTGCTTCTTCAACGTGTGTACAGATGCAGAATATTCACCTTTTGTTCAAAATCAGCCCCAACACCTATGGAGCATAACTGCTAGAAAATGTATGTTCTTTCCATATTTTGCTGGGCACACACTGCAGTTTTAAAACTGGAATGGAGATGGACCTTCTACACAGATAGTGGTTTCTAAGCCATAACAAATTAACTGATCAAACTGTGTAATATTCTCCGCATTGCAGAATTCACTCTCTGCATGATGATATTCATCACCCACCCTCTTCCTTCCTCCACAGACTCTCAGAAGATTCACACTATATCCATTTCCAGCACTCCTCTCAGATTCCCCAGGCAAATGGCAATCAAAGTTTCCTTTGTTGGTGATATGTACATTCCTCTATGAGCTATAAAGGGTAAGAATGTCCCAACTTTCTACGGGCTATCATAGGCACGTGCAATATTATTGTCCCATAGTTTATCTTACCATACCCTGGAGAAATCTCATCATCCTGTTTTCTTTATATGGGCTACAGATGTCTTAGCCTCAAATGTCTCAAGCTTCCTCACCACTCAGTCACTGACCAGGATTGTTTACGTCTTCTTAATGAGTCACCTTCGTGATTTGGCTTATTGTCAATACTCGGGCTGACGGCTTTGGCTAGTCTCTGCTTTGTCTCACTCTCCTTCATCTTGTCAGTATCATTGTACCTGTTGGGAGTAAGAACATAAAATGGCTCTCTTTTATGCATGTCACTTCTTGTTAACTGATGTCACTTTCTATCTCTAGACTGACTGCTGTTCTAAAACTTTGACTTTCATGCTGTTCCAAGTTCCTGTGCCATAGGAAATTCAACTCAAAATTCGTTTTTTGCATCCAAAAATATCAGTTGACATGCAAAAGTACTATATCTTTGGTCAGATGTCAAACTACATGTAATATGTTTCTTTCATCCTCCTCATTTATAAATAGGAATATTGTGAATATTGCAAATATCTAGAATGCTTTAAAAGTCATGTTACCTTATTTCATATGATGTATTTTCACTTATTGGAATGTGTAGATGGGTAGGAATTCTGATAGTCCAAGAACTTTCCATTTTGCACTATCCATCGCCTTGAAGGTTCATTTTATGCATGTTCTGTATTTATTAATTCTTTCCTTTTATAATCACTATGTTTAGTATGCCCACTCAGCACCTAACTCCCCCTTAGATCTAAACTCTTCGCAATCAGTGGTTGGCTGAGCTCCCAGAGTTAGTCAGACTCATTTTCTCTTTTACGTTCAGTCTTTTACGTACTACTTCAGAGCTATTACAGTCACGTTTCCAAAACAGCAGAGTAAAATTAATATTTTCATTGTATCTTATTTTCTAAATATATATTGCAAATATGTTTTATATTAGTTCCTTTCTTTCAAAAGGTTAAAGAAAAATATTTAAGTACTTGATAAGTTCGCTTTAGAAATCTTTCACAATTCCAATTCACAATTCAAAAGTGGCATTTGTTTGTTGCATGAAAAACCTTACGACAACTGAATTGGGGTGAGAGGTAAAATACTGTTGTGAGTTAGAAACAGGCTAAGAAACAAAAAACAGAGTTAGAGTTAATAATCAGTTTTCAAGGGAAAAGGTTAACAGGAAGGTGACCAGAACTGAACCCAGTTTGCCAAGTTGTGGGGTAGCAGGATTGAGGTGGGTGGTGTTGTAGAATATAAAGATGTGAATAAAAACATTACTGAGTTTATTGCTAAAAATATAAATACACCATATCTAAGTCTTTTGCAACTTAGTCAGTGGCACTCACACCCAAAAAAAATGTGCTTTATAAGGATTCAGCTAATAACTTCCAACATAAACCTGATTTTCACTCAAACCCATAACTTTTGTGGATAGAAATAGGCTCTTATCATTTTTAAATACCAAAGTGGTTGTGTGAAGGGCAGAATATCTTTGAAGAGCTCCAAATTCTATATATATGGGACACAGATATTTTAAAAAGTAAATGCATTCTTTAATTCTTCAACTTCATCTATTGATCTTAGCTACAGTTTCTTACGAAGTCTAACCAGACCCACCTCCCGACTCAGAAAAAAGGTTTTGTGTCCTTTAGTACCAGTTAAGAATAATGGCCAGCCCTATGATCTTGTTTATTTTTAAATCAATCTAGATAAACAAATCCTTCCATTTGTCATTCTTGTTTCTCTTTCTATAATTAATCCTCTGAGAAGTTACATATTAAACTGCACTTACTCAGCCAATATGGAAACTTTGTATAACAGTTTCTTTCATAAAACATGAATCAAACACGAATTCACATTTTTTGAATATGGAAATACTCATCGTGATGAAAGTTATACTTAGTACATGTGGAATGCATGTTTGGGTTTTTTAAGTGCAAGCGTTTTTTAAATAAAAATTATGCCAGTGAATTTCAAGATGATGAAGTTTAATGGGCCCTGGAACCTGCTGAGATCCAGCTGCCTCAGTCCAAATATGAATGTCAAACTGTAAGCAGGAAAACTCAAGAGTCTGAAAGACCCATTGCCCTGATGGGAAATCCTATTTTTGCTAGTGAGAGGAGCCACTGACTGGTTCATGTGATTGAAGGATTGAGAGAACATTGGCCCACATGAAATGTATCTTCGTTATAGGCAGGATTCCACTATAAAACTCTCCCTCATATTATAACCATTCCTAGATGAGGCCAAGAGTAGCACTGTTTGTATAGCCTGAGCTGCCTGAGCAATAGGCACTGTGCTCGATTGCAGAGGTGAAGAATGATCTAATAAGAACTTTTTGTTTCAGATGCTCGACCTAATTTTGATGCTTTTCCCAGTGTGGTGCTGGGTAACAGACCTGAAGCTGTAGCCACCAAGCTGTTTGTACATTCTGACTGATGCAACCGCAAAACTAAGCAGACTCATTGTGGGCTTTGACAGAAACAATATTCCAAATTCTGGAGGTTTTCTATTAAGCTGCCATTCAGTGAGGATCTTGATGCATCCTGCCTTAAAAGAACTGTTAACAAGCAAAAAACAGCAACAATTTTTTTAGTCTGGACTTCACTTCTCTGACAATATAGGACAAGATAATCTCAGTCTTGACATTTAGTTAAGTGTTATGCTATCCATCAAAATCTGGGATGATACACGACCAAAATGTGGAACATCTGTATATTGTTGAGCCTCAGAATAATTTTTAATTGGGAGATGTGTTTTGAATGTATTCTCACTTACTGTGTTAAATAAACCAGAAATTTTAAAAACAAACCCCCAAAATTATTTATGGATAAACCGATTAAATACCCATTCCAAAACCACAAGCACCCCAGCGTGAATGCTGACCTCACCTCTGCTGCTACAGCTAATAGGAAAACTGAAGCACTACTTAGAGTAGGCATAATGAAGAAGATAAAAGATCTGCTAATGAGTTTTTCAATTATTCTGCTAGATATCTGCCAGGGACAAAGATGTTGATCTGGATTTTGTTCTTGGGCCCAGTAGAGTCCAATCACTAAATAGAGCATATGTTGGCATGAAACCCATTACATAAAAACAGAGATAACAAAAAAATGAAGAAAGTAGTGTGTAAAATTGAAATAAAATACAAGGAGGGAATTGGCATTATGAACAGTTTCACAAGGGATTGATTTCGTTTACTATTTTGATTTATGTTGTGGCTCTAGAACACGGGAATACACTGATGGCAGCCCAAAGAGGCATACATCAACGTACAAGAGGACATGGACATCCACTGAAAGAACTGGATATTTGTGAACTGAAAAGAGATGACATTCAGTAGTGAAAATAAAAAAACATGCATTGAAGGCTAAGAACTAAAACCCCCTTTTGGAAAAGAAATGGTAGAGTTGCTCTGGAATTACCAGATGACTTCTGGAGTCTCCAAAAGCGATGCTTTTTTAAGATGACATAAGAGGAAGAATAGAAAATTCTCAGTGTCCAACTGTGCAAGGTTTGAAAGGCCTTATCCGCAATACTGCATACAGCTTGTCTTCAAGGAGAATGAAATTTTCAGTAGAACAGATGTAGTGGTAGCACACTAGGATAGCCATAGGAATTAATAACCTATTATGTGAAAGTAAACTAAGAAACTTCTACTGCTGCAGCTTTGTAAAATTAATTTGGGGTGGGCAAGAAGACACAAGAAAACAGAATATTTATATAAGCCAAGAGACAGGGCTGGAACAATAGTAAGTCAGCAAGCAGTGTTCATAACTTAATTTAGGCTAGAATTTGAAAGATGGTGCCTAGCCTACAGCAACAACATTCTGAAGAGTAAAGAGGCAAAAAACAGAATTGCTCTTCAGAAACACCTAACAAACTATGACAATATAGTAGCTATATTAAAAACTCGAACAGGTAACTGAAGACTTGGTTTGCATTCCTATGTTTCTGTTTGATAAATTCACCTGGAAGGATAAATGCCCAGCTGGACACAATTCTTTGTTCCACAAGACCATCAAGTTCTCTGAGAAGAGCTATATGACACAAGCAGCTTCTTCATTGTGACGGAGAAGTCTTCTGTAAATTAGAGGCAGGAAAAAAAGAATAAATGGTCTGACCATTTCCTATGGGATAAGTATCCAGACCCATAGAAAAAAGGATATCACTTTGCCATCTGACCCAGCTAAAAGTCTGTTACCCATCAGTTCAAATCTGAGGACCGAAACTGTCCTCAGGCTATTTAAAATAGTGCTTGAAAAGTCTGAAATGAAGGTGAACTTGATAATCATAGAATCATACAATATGCTGAGTTGGAAGGGAGCCATCAGGATCAGTGTGTCCAACTCCTGGCCCTGCACAGGACACCCCAAGAGTCTCACCATGTGCCTGAGAGCATTGTCCAAATGCTTCTTGAACTCTGGTGCTGCGATTACTTCTGTGGGGGACCTGCTCCAGTGCCCAACCACCCTCTGGGTGAAGAACCTTTTCCTAATATCGTAAACCTTCCCTGACTCAGCTTTGTGCTATTCCCTTGAGTCCTGTCACTTGTCACAAAAATTAAGAGATCACTGCCTGTCTCTCTGCTTCCCCTCATGAGGATGTTGAAGACTGCAATGAGGTCTCAATAGTTATACAACTGAAAAAGTATTTAAGGGCTCAGCTTTTTGTTTTATACACTTTTGTTCTCCTTAAAAGAAGGTTCCTTGTAAGTTAACATTAGTTTTCTACTTAAGCTCATGTAAAATCATATAAACTAATTTGGCTTTAGTTAAGCAGTCTTACAGAAAAGAGTTCTAGAAGTATTTTCTTCCAAGTTTACTTGATTCTTCATGGTGGGATATATGCAAGAAATCTCTTTGAAGAAAACAGACTGTAACAGCCATCATCTCTATTGAAGAATATTGTTTATTCCAAAAGATACAGAAAAAAAAGCAACCAGGATACAATGATGTTTAAAACAGATTGCAACAATGATAGAAACCAGAACACAAGTCCATTTTCTTAACCTTGTTAAAGCAGGGAAGAAAGCCTTTCTCATTCCATACATTTTAACATTTTTCTGTGTCTAATTAATTCATTAAATTTAAGCAATAGGTTCTGGCTGAAAGTTCCATATTTTCATTTGAACTCCTGAAGAAATTCATCACAGAAGACCCCTTAGATCTTAATTCACTAAGTTCAAGCAAAATTAAGATTCTTTCAAAACCCACAACTCCTTCATAAGTAGCGGATTAAAAATTTAAACATTGGCTTATTTCTGATCTTTTGCATTGCTAAGATTTTGTCCAACATGCTCATATCATTCATTCAGAAAATGGATGCTTAGTAATTGTTCAAAAATGGATTAAATCCTTGAACACATTATTACTGCATTGCCTCAATGAGCCCTTAGTTTACCAAAAAAGATATTTACTCTAAATATGGTACCAGAACCAGCTGCACCACATTTACACAAAAAGAAAACATACTGGATTGTTTAGGAAAAAGAGGCATAATATAGTGGCGATTGCTTTTCCCTGTACTTCTGAATTAAGAGTTTGAAATACTGTGCTTGAAGTCCCATAAAGCTTGGTATGTCTTGGGAACAGCACTACTTGCTTAATTTGGGCCAGGCTCCTTTTTCCAATTTGAAGGAGCAAAATGAGACTTTAATAGTTCCAGGAGCCTCTAGGTAGTTGTGAGCTGATGATTCTAAAGTGTTCACGTGGGCAGAGCTCAGCCCATAGTATAAAGCATATTTTAAAGAGACTGCCTTTTAGACCAAGATTGGACCATCTCTCCTCCTACCCATGCTGAAAGAAACCCAAATTATCTTATCCCACTCTCTCACAGCCTCCTCAAATTTTTATGTGTATATATGTATGTATATGTAGTTGTGAGACCCTTCTTGATTTAATATATGCAAGTGAATTGCAGTTGTGATCATTTAGGGATGTCCACAACTCACAACAGGTCAAAAATGAAAAGCCTTTGGAAAACACAGTATAAGACAGTAGGAATGCAAAGAGTAAGTTTCATCGTAAACATTTCAGAGCTGTGTAATAGTTAGATACAAAAAGAGCTTTGGTACAAAAGGAATAGAAGGCAGCCCTCCTCCTCATTCACCCCCCAAAAATAACAGGGTTTCAAATCCCAGCATGGAGCAATTTCAGACATTTGTGTCATACAGGACTATGTAGCTCAGGGCTTTTAGCCAGGAAGTTCTGCAAATTTGTCCTCAGATTAAAAGATGCCATGCAACCTCATCATGGTAACAGCTTTATTTTGAATGCTTGCACTTGGCAATGCCTCTGGCTGAAGATGTCCTGTATTTTTTGGCTTCTACACAGTTTGTACTAGAAAAGCATTTTAGCACAATTGGCATCTACTGTTTAATCTCCTAAAAGGGTATGGAAATAAGACCCCTTTAATTGCTCTTAGGTATGCACATGTCTTGAAAGGTTTCAGAGGAATTTTTGTAACATGAACCAAATACATAGCCTGAACTAACTTCCTATCCAGACAGGATGGTCTTTCTAGATCAAAGATGAGGATTCAGAAAGAATGCAATATAATTGCATCAGAAAAAATGGCTTACCGTTTGGCACTGCTATGCAGGGGTTAAAGATGTCTACATGGCAGCCAAGAAGTATGATTTAAAGCTTGTTTGAGGATGTGTGCACAAGCTGCAACTAGCTGGTCTAGTGATGATAAACACAGCCATAACAGAGCAAAGTGTGGGTTGAAAACTTCATCTGAATATTTAGCCAATATTTAGGTGGCTAACTTGCGCTGAGCTCCAAGCTACCACAGCTGAGACTTTAGTTGTAGGATTTAAATTCCTATCTAGCTGCAATGACTAAAAAATTCTGACGACTTTATTCTAAGTGTATAATTAACTCAAACAGTGGGAATAAAATGGGGAGTGAAGAATGGGGGTGTCACTGAACTTTTTCATCTGAAACACAGTTTCATCAATAAAAATATACTACTAAATTTCTGGGATATTTATTCTTCAAGGAAAATCTCTACTTGTGTGATTTCTTGTTGCAGTTCCTGAGAGTTATTGGGAAAGTGTTCCTAGACTGGGATTTTTCATCAGAAATCTCAGAAAAGAATTTAGATGTGCTCTTCCTTAATTGACTAGAGCTATAGACTGAAAAGCAACCTTGAAAACATGGAATAATTGTGCCTGCTTGCTTCAACAGACCCACCCATGATTGTGTGCTTTAATTTTTCAACAAGATGTGTAGTTAGGGACTGAGGAAACCCATAAAAAATGTTTGGTTTGGCTTTCTGGCAGGTTTCCCCAGCTAGAGCGCATAAAAGCACTGAGGATGCAAGATCCTGCTAAATTTCCATAGAGCGCCTGACTTGAACACCACAGAACATTCTGTACATCCTGGAGCAGAGGATCGTATTGCTGCTCTCACTCTGGGGACAGCAACAAGCAGCAGCAGCAGCAGCAGGTCATCAACTGGAAACTGGAAACCTGCCATCTTTTAATTAGTTGTTCTCTCCTTCATAATAATCCTATTTAAAATCCTATAAAATGCAAGGTCAGGTTTGCTACACAAGCTCAGATAATGCCAAGCCAAATTTTCAATCATGTAATTAGCCAGAAACACCTTTTTAAATGGAATAAATATTATCTCCTCATTAAAATTAGGGAGTATGATACATGGCCAGGTTCTGTTCTTTCCTATTCTTAATCATTGTCCAGAAGAACACAAATATTTTCCAACCGAACCACTTTGTTTTAGCTAAATACACCAGCTTTCTATTCAACTTAACTTAGACTTGATCTCAAATTCCAAACAGACAGTCTTTCAGATATAAGAACAAAATTCTCATTCTTCTTACACTCCAGTTTTCATTGATTCCAATCAAATTCCTGTGCAATCACTGGTTGCATTCTAAGAGCAAATAAGGCCACCTCATACAAAATGTACACAAGACCTTGAAACAAAGGATATCAAAGGCATCAAAGTCTTACAGTCATTTCACAGACTGTTGCAGAAATTACTAAGAAAGACACAACAAATATGTGATTTAGTGACACAGCAAATCGCTTCATGATTCAGGAGCGAAACACAGGTCTGCTGACTACTAATCCAATAGCATGGAGGATAACGTCCCCATCTGCATCTAAAAGGAAGATTTCTCACATCTGGTCCCCTCCCCACTTCCACCATCATACCACTTCACTGTTTGTTCAGGATGCTAGACTGAAATGTGCTCCTTGCTGTGGCATTTAAAGAAAAAAGAAAAAAAAAAGCAAAAGGAAAAAAAAAAGAAAAAAGGAGAAAAAGAAAAAAAACAGTAAATTACAGTGGCTGGGTTCACATTAATACAAATTAATAAGGTTCTTCAGTAACTATGCTGCAGTATATTGTGTAATATAATATAATCCTAGTAATCTGAGCCTTTGCTACAGCTATTAAATCATTGTGAAAAAGTGGGGGAAAACTGCCAACCTTATGTGCAAATTATGAAGTGTGTAGATTCACAAGATTCTGCCTTATTGACAGAAATAAACCTTTTTCAAAATAGACCGATTTAGATAGCTGATTTCTTTAAATGCACTTATTTTACTTTGCAAGCATCATCCATTTGGGCAGGAAATTAACTTTTCAGCCAGTGATTTTTTCACAACTCCTCTTAAAATTACATTTTTAATGGAATACTAGCAAGAGAAGCTCTGTATGAACACACCCAGAGAAAAAGTTTACAATGTCTGACAATACCCCAAATATTTCAATAGGTGCAGAACATACAGGCCCTTGGCATTGAGTCAGAACTCCACGTCCCAATTCACAAAACAGCACAGAGCTGCATGCACAATCTGACAGGTCTAGGGCTTAAATCTCAGGCAGACAGGCAAGCAGCCAACCTTTCAAGAACTACCTCAGGCTGCCATAGATCTCCCAGCTCTCAGTCTGGACCTTTTGTCAACCACTGGACCATCCCTCTTCTCCAGTGGTTTCTGTTCTAATGGAGTGTCTTGGGCAATTTCTCTTGACACGCTTCTCACTCTTTTAAGTTCACTCTTTAATTCCATTCCTCTCTACAGGACACAGTTCTCCCTCGTTCACCCACTCTGGGAAAAAGAGACGAGCTTGAGACTTCCCAGCCTTACAACAGAATTCTTTCTCAACCTTACTACATTCAGACCTATTTATCTAACCTACTACAGTTTAACAATCATGACACATACCGTAAGTGTTGCCAAGGATGAACAGGATTACTAAATAGGGAGGTAAAGGAGCTTGTAACATTTTCCTAATGGATTCTCAGATAGGGGCAAAATAGAAGCAGTTCTACACCTGGAAATGATCCCGCACCAAGCCACTCTCCTACCTCATCATCATTTCAACTCTGCACTCAGTTTAAAGGATCTTTCTTACTGCACAGGCTGTGACTCTGACAGGATCTTCTAAATTTCTTAATGGAAGTATTCTCTGGAAAGACTTCACTATTATTTTTCCAATAAAAAGTGATCAAATGGAATACACTAATGGAAAGTGAAATACTCCCCTCCTCTCCTCACCTCTTTTGCCATAATAGAGTACAGTTTTGGTAAATGTTGTCAGTTGTTTATTTTAGAAAAAAAAAGTATGTCTCCACAAGTCATTTGTACAGCCAAGACACGGGTCAGATTTCAAAATTTGTGGAAAGGTTTTGGTATTTATTTCCACACTTCCCGCAAAATCTTTGATATTTGTATGTGTTCTTCCTCTTATTTCTTATTTTTAAACAAAAGCAATGACATAAGAAGTTGCTAAAGGTTCAGCTCATAAGACCTTTTATTCTAAAGAAAGGTAAAAGAAATGTAAACAACATGGAGTGAGAGAGCAGTGATAGTGTGTTTTAACAGTGTCAATCCTAACAGACTTTTCACTTGTTTCACTGAGAAAAATACATTTTGCTCTTTCATGGTTTTAACACATTTGCTAAGAGAATTATTTTTATACTAGAAATCAGTCTTTATTTTTCTTTTATAGTATATTTTAAGCCGAATTATATTTAGTATCTTTAATAGTCTGTAAGAGAGGCAAGGAGTACTACTCTCTTTAGNTTACTAAAAATGTATATGGCAACACATCGGAACTGATGCTGTTTATGCAACGTAGTGACCAAAAGTTGTTAGATAAAGCAAGCCTAAATCAAACATCAGAATCTGAAAGAAGGGAGAAAAAATTAAATGTATAAGGTGGCTGGTGGGCCAGGAATAAGGAACAACGACTATATCTACACTAGCAGTTTAAGCATGCCAGCATGAACCTTATAGTTGTAAAGAGCTGGCATGTCCTGAATTGTGGCCGTATTACTACATTATCTTACTCTGTAAGCACAGGACTGCACAAACATCCAATCTGGCAATGGTCATGGTGCCCAGATTTCTTTTGTCAGTGCTAAGGGGCACAGGCCTTAAAACATGCTGGTGTAGTTGTAGCAATTTAATGGTACAAGTGATCAATTCTCAGCACCCAGGAACATTGCTTTGACTTAGGACTATGGATGCAGTCAGGGAAGCCACACTGGTCACTGATAATAGATGCACAACGTTGCCATTCTGATATTGTGGAAAGCACTAGCAATGTTTCAGAGACACAACCCATTTCGTTACTAGCTCTCTATTTTCTCTTTTTTATCTGTATATTCAGAGAAAAGGGCAGGTCAATGGAAAGTTGTCTGAACTGATGAAATCATTTGAAAGTAAACAATAATAAAAGGAAACTGAATTGAAACACAAGTTAAAGATGTCTCTTTCCAGTTTTCTCCAGTGCTGGCCTGGAAAAGGTTATTTTTAGGATTATCCTTGTATTCCTGTGTAGTGCTTGCATGCCTTTGCTGTCTTTATAGTTATATATTAAACATATAGGTACAAATTCAATATACAGATTTGTTAGGCATTCCTTTGTACTTGAGGTCATGAGTTTTCTTAGCTATCTCCAGACCTTTTATTATTCGAGATTATTATATTGACTTGAGTAGAAATACCTTTTTTCCTTTTAAACTTGTATCACAAGGTAGATTTAGAAAAAGTTATTTTAATGGTTAGCAAAAAAAGTAATGAAGGATTTAAACTTATGGTTATATCATTTGGAATATATATTTCCGAGCTGTGACCTTACAGCTGCAAAATATAGAAGTAGTTTTATTTCATGAGCATTTGTCCAAACATTTTCTTTCATTTTGATCCAAATACTTTCACACCCACTGAGTTAGACTTTGACTTTCAGGTTTGAGCAAACTAAAAATTTCAATCAGCTCCTCAGATACAGTAAATTGGTGTAGCTCAACAATAGGACAGAACACTGACTTCAATGGAGTTACACCGATTAACACCATGTGAGGATTGAATCCTGATCAAATTGAAACTCAGTTGGAATTGCTGTGCTTCACCTGGTGTTTATTCACACCTCACATCAAAACCATGCAAAGCTATGAATTTTGCATGATTCTGATCCAAAGCCACACATCATATATGCTTAAAATTGAGTTCAGGTCACTCAGGAGTTGCATAATGCTAAGCAAACCTTTTGATAAATATGGTTTGTGTTACTAGTTTGTAACAAAACTCCACACCAGGTGACTTTTGTGTGGTCTAGTGTTTCATTGTGAACATTTTGCACTGTTCTAATGAAACATGATTTCTTAGACAACTAGGGGATAAAAAAAAGTTTCTATTCAATATTTTACCCACGAGTTCTGCAATATGCACATAAACTGTGGCCACAAGAGTAAACTCCTGATGACTAAAATTTGAAACCTAATTCCTTATTAAAGCACTTAAATAATGTTGGTGTGATCTTCTAGAGGTTCTGTGCAATGCACTGCAACTCTAATTGTCAGTAGAACTGCAAGTCCAACTACTCTGCCTTGGGTCTTTACATAGACTGTGACTTCATGACAGCTTGTCAAGGTATTGAAACTAGCTTTTCAGAGGTATTTATCAAAAAATTACCTGAAATTGCAAATGGTCATCTAGGGCTAGATGCAGCATAGACCTGGGTTCTTTAGAAAGGGACAGGAAAACCTCTGGGTGAAGAGCTCATCCAGCATTGGCCAAAAAGCAAATCATTGACAGGAGCCCTTTCACTCGCTCCGGAACTTTGGTGGCAGTCATAGCTCTGGGCATATGAACTTGGAACATAAGGATGCTTAACCTAGACAAAAGTATTTGCATATACTTACACATTTATTGCATGTTCATAAGGCTACTTCCTTGTAAGAAATGTTTATATTATATGCAGAGCAAGTCAGATGGCTCCAAGAAGTTTAGAACTTACTGTAATTTGTCCTGGACAGCTGATTTGTACATATGGCGTAGATATGATATGCACAAGCAAAATGAACCTCTGGGACTCCTGGATTTGCTCTAGACAAAATTTACAGGTAGTAAAATAAGATATAACAATAAAACCTGACAAATTATAGTCTTATGCCAGTGAGGCTTGCAATATTGTAAGCAATATTGTAATATTGCTTTCACTGCACTCTGTAGAAAACATAGACAAGGCAAGGGTGAATATTCCCACCCAGATGACTCCATAATGTGATGGGCAGTAATAAATCCCTTCAAGTGAGGTGAATATAGTATGTGGATGCTGCCTCATGGTGCTGTGCTCTACGATATAGGCTCCTATATGTTGGCTTGCCATGATGAGCCTTTTGGAAGAGATCACAGAATAACAGAATATGATGAGTTGGAAGGGACCCACAAGAATCACTGAGTCAAACTCTTAGCCCTACATAGCATACCTCCAAGAGTCACACCATGTGCCTAAGAGCATTGTCCAAATGCTTCTTGAGCTCTCTCAAGATGAGAGAAGAATACATTATTTGATACTTCTGATGAAGCTTTGAAGGAAGATGAATTACCACCTGCTCAGAGATAGGCAGATGCAGCAATACAGTCAACAAAAATACTAGCCACATGGAAAAAATCAAAGTGAAACAAATAGATGTTAGAGAGGGCACCAGAACTTAGGCAATTTGAGAGGTAGATGACACTAAGAAAGGGAAAATCTCCAGATTTCATGTGGGACAGTTCCATGCAAAAAAAATCCCTAAATTTTTATTGAATGTAACCTCTGGATACATGGTATAGGACTTCAGAAGAGCTAAGATACTGATAACTTCAACTTGGAAGATCCTTAGACTTCCGAATCTTGGTTGCTGTGCCTTTCCCAAAATGCCAACATCTTAACCTGGCTGAGACATGCAGGATGTGTTTGTACTTGCACCTTACTAAGCTACTTCAACTTAACATTTCTTTCTAAAACATATCTTCTTAAAAATCATTATAGTGAGAGGAAATGTTATATTTTCTATATAGTTCAATGTTTATAGCACTCCCAAAGTACAGGAAGCCTGAGTGAAACCCTTTGCTAATCTGTAAAACCTTAAATTTATGTATTCCATCTTTTTGCAAAGTGATAAGCTATGAAAATTCTACATATTCTTATCTCTTAATTTAAAGATGTATCAACATGAGGTAGATTAGATGAGAGCAAATACCCAAACAGCTGCATTACTCCCCAGCTACCAATAAACTGCTGTGAAAGGGCAAACCAAAGGATTGAGTCCATGGACTTCTGCTCTCCAATGTCTTTCAAATAAGCCTGTGTGGCTCCTTTACCAGGGTTTTTAGATATAATCATTTATATCTTTGAGACTTGTTGTTAGCACCCAATGCCCATCACATCCTGGTATGCAGTGGCTTTAAATGTAAATATTCACATCCTGGGTTATATGCTGGTTGGTTCCACATTATGACAATACTTTGAAACTCTCCAGTAGTGATCTGACCATTAACCCAAGCTGTAAATTAGATAGATTGGATTAGTGTTTTCCTGCAGGGAAGCAGTAAGCTTCTTTATAAGTATAAGGGCTTACTGCTGGCATGATTGTTTAGGCATGAAGACAAGAACAGATTATAATCTACAATGGTATAAATGCATGAACAAAACATTATATATGTCACTCATTTCTCTTGGAAGTATCTCATGCTCTTTGGATTGTAGCCGTGCTGGTACTTGTCTCTAACTTCTATTTGTTTCACTGAAGAAAGTGATGCAGGAACTGGAAGTCAAAAAGATAAAAATAGCTAAGCTTTCCCCACTGGAAATTTCAAAATGTGAGAGAATGAAGAGAACATTTCCTGCATCCCTTGGGAAAGAGTCCTGTTATTGCCAGCACAAACCCCAACATCTTCTGTTGTCTAGTATAAAATACTTCTCTGGGTTGAAATTACTTGATGAAAATGTTTCATTTTCCAAAGTCTTTCTATTTTGAGTCTCCCATCTGTCCATTGACAGTGCAGAGGAGCCTTAAATTTTTTGCATAATACAGTGTTTTGTTTTGCTCAAACTACATCCCTTCCCTGTCTCATAAAAAGTTTTGCATACAATATATCACAGAAAACATAAACTAAAGACAAAGACCTACACAATGCTATTGACACAATCCTTTGTGCTCTGAACATACCGGTGCTGTATAATATTTGAGGAAAAGCACAATAAACTATTTCAGACATCTGTTTTTAAGGTTGCAGAACACTACAATGTAAAAAGCAGATGCTACAAAAGACTCACATTTCCACAAACTTCAAATGATCCTGAGTATTCAGTGGAGAGCACCAAATTGAATAAGTGCTCTCCCAACTGACAACAGTAGCATGATGTTAAATGAGACAGATTCTCATGCTGCCAGTATGTTGTATTGTCATGATTTCTTTGCTCTCCATATGATGAAATAGGTGGTAAGTGGAGTTTGACAACCATGCATTTGCCTTATCATATGCGCTGTTAATTCCACTATTAGGTACTATATCCGATTTCAATTCCCTGTTTCAAAGAGCACAGGACATGTTTAGTAGAATTTACACTGCTCTCTCTAGTCAATGGAGAGTGTAAATTCTAAGTAAAACTGCTTACTGCAGCTATAGTTGGATGATTTCTTCTAAGATATTACATACTTTATCAAAACTCAGTTCAGGGATAATGTCATAATGAAGCTGAGACAAAGCAGCTTTCAGGCAGCTGCTCAGCATTGCTCCTTCTGCCTTATTTTCTTTTCCCTAAATGAAAGGAAACTAAGATTCCTGTTTGTTCTCCAAACCTTCTGCCCATAGCACAGCATTCTCCATTGCAAGCGAAAAGCACAACAGCCATCAGCAATATAGCTGGGCTTTGGTGAAAGCAAGTACATTGTTCCTTTCGGATAAGTTAAACAAACACATTATAGCATCTGCACAACTTGTGACAGTCGCTCAAGTTCTCTGTCAATTTGCATAGCATGTTTAAAAAGCCTTCTCAAATTCCACATCTGCAGATTCTGAAGAATGCATTGAGATAAGTATAACCTCTGTATTTTTCATACAAAGTTTAAATAATAATTTTCCTTTAATGAGGACAACTCTAAGACATTTCAGCTCCAAGAAACTTGTACACAGTTCAAAAATGCTTTTTTATTTGCTATCACTCTCTGCCATCTTTTCTATACTCTGGAGTTTAAGCTTGTGCATCACAACAAAGACTGTTGCAAAGTACTCCAGGACTTTGTGAAAGCACTCTACCACCTACAAAGCAAAGATATTCTTAAAGTCCATTGCAGTACATGGATCAGTAGTGGGCTTCCAGCCAGAGCTCTGCATTGTGATTTTGCAGCACTTCAGATTCTAGCATGAAAACATTGGCGGAGTTGTTGTTAGTGCTTTTCTTCTTTTCTTTTTTTTTTCTTTTTTTTTAAAGGCTTCTAAAGTATATTCTTGAAAGAGGGTCTTATGCTCTCTGTACTCATAGGAAATATATAGAAAAAACGACCAAAACCTAGACAAATAAAACAGTAATCACCATACAGCTAGTCAGATGAAAAACACATTGTATTTCTTTCTTTTAGTTATCAAAGAAGATCTGCTAATGTCTCTGCTTGTGCTATAAGTTGTCAGTCAGCAGTTGTTAGCAAGCTAGATCATGGAAAGCTAAAGCTCTGCCCTACAGTTTGTGTTCCTTCAGCTAAGGCACCTAACTACATCCTAAGTAACAATGCCTGAAACCTTTGCTTAACTCCCTCTTGTTCTTGAGTAGATAAATATGAAACTAATACCTCAAATGAGGCAAGTCATAGCAATACCCTGGGTAGTTTGGTAGTAAATAAGTGTGTGTTTTACAAGCTGCTCTCAGGGCTTGTCTTCTCAACAATTAAATTACTTGGAACTTTATAAAATATTTCAGTATGAGTTTTTCTCTGAGAACATGCTTAGTTAATCCATATTCTGATGACAGTACAGCACCAGGGTAGAAGATCTGGCTACAGTTGTATTCACCACCCTTCCTCCCATGTATGTACTCCTGATGAATAGCAGGTTGGAGGAGATGGCAGTATATAAAAGCTTTCTGAGCAAATTTACCACCACTAAGACCTGTTTTGATGAAAAAGGAAGCATAATCCAGATGACATCTTAACACAGGACTAGCCTGAAAAGGATCCGAAGTCTTTATGACCAATTATGGTCAAAGAAGCTTTTGTTTTGATAGTAGCAGGTTTGACAATATCTGTCTTCAGAAGGAGGATGTAATGTTTCCTATATGACATACCTTCTGTATTGTGTCTTGTTTTCCTGTGTTCTTTCTTGTCCAGGTTCTATTTGCCTCTCAAATCTTTCCTCGGGTGATAACCCTTTTTTTTT
Source organism: Sakesphorus luctuosus (assembly GCA_013396695.1). Classification (NCBI taxonomy): domain Eukaryota; kingdom Metazoa; phylum Chordata; class Aves; order Passeriformes; family Thamnophilidae; genus Sakesphorus; species Sakesphorus luctuosus. The sequence goes on from VWZD01001286.1 coordinate 347,748, forward strand.
TTTCTTGGGTTTTTTTTTTGTTGTTGGTTTGGTTTGGTTTTTTCCATTCCTTTTTGTCCTTAGAATAGACAATTTATATTACGTGTTCAAAAAATGTTGCTTTTATGGATGTTCTGTCTCCCATTCTAAGGAGCATAAAAATTAATCTATCAATCTGACAGAACTGAGAATAAAATATAAAGGACACTTAAATATCTAACTATTAATCTATCAATCTGACAGAACTGAGAATAAAATGTAAAGGACACTCTTAAATATCTAACTGAAGTGAAAAAATCTATTAAAGAAACCTTAGATGTTTGGCACTAGGGCTTTTCTTGCTCAGTATATCTAACTCTAACAATGCACAGTTCATCATGAATATTCATATATGTGAGACAAGGCATATGAATCTAAGTTTTCTTTGTTCTACATCCTAGGCATTTTATATTCATACAGTTTATATCTACCCGGAGTAAGGAGAGGAAAAAATGGTGATCACCTATATATTCTGGAAGGGGAAAATCAAATATATCCAGCTCCTGCCAGGTGGAGCTACCTCTGCTCTGCCCAGAGGAGGTGCTGCAGTACCCTTGTAGCTGCTAAACAAGCACTACCAGATGGAAGGAATTAGTTATTAAGATTGGCATGAGAAAAGAACAGAGGCCATGCCCAGCACCTAAAATGTATCTAGATATCAAAGCATCTCATTACAGTTCTGTCTCTGCAAGGTACATTGCAGGTACACCAACACTTCACAAGGCAATGGAAGAAAGTTCACATGTTTCAGGATGTCTTTCAAAGTACATATGTGTCTTTTCCTTGGAAAAAATCTTGTTTTTTCTCTACATTATAAGTGCCTCAAAACAGGTAAGCTTTTACAGCTATGCAAGTATCAGAGCAGATAAAGGCTTTGTATAAGCAGAGAAAAGAGAAGGGGTGCACAACCACATGGACTCAACCACATGATTTGATAGTTGTATATGCCATCCCGCCAGATCTTATGGATGAATCTCTAAAACATCTCCACCATTTCATTAGATATCTGTCTGATTGCACTCAGTACTGAGTGGGAATTCTCTTCTCTACACAGCTGAAATCAGAGATGCTAATTCACCTGGAGATAAATATGGATATCTCAGAAAAGTGAATGGTTGGTAAACCAGTTAAGGTGAATATATACCTCTGACAGTAATCATTCTGCATGAGGCAGACCACATGGATGGGAGTTGTTAGCAGTTCATTTCTATCTGAGAATCAGAATTAGACAAAGGTGCTATAACACTTTTTGGTGCTCAGGCACCACTTCTTACCTTGACCTCAGGACCCTGCCCTGACTTTCTTCCTGGCATGGCCAGACTTGCCCTGGCATACTTGCTCTTTTGAATGACCAGCAACTTCTTCCAGATGTTTCTGCTAGAGCTATGACAGCCCAGAAACCTGGGCAGCACTGATAGCATACGAGACTCAGGCATGTTTGTAGCCATATAGCATCCTTCTTCTATTGATTCATTGAACACTTTGACTAAAAAAAACATAATTGTATGAATCAAGTTTCATTTCTGAATAATTACATATATTAAAATGAACTGAATAAATTAATTCCAATGAATAATTCAAGAAGCTGTAATACTTGAATCTATAATCTGCCAGAGTGCTATATGATCTTATTTCCACTTCATTCCTGAAAGGAAGTGCCTTACAAGCACTGGTACATAAAGTTGTCTCTAAACACAGACACCATCCGTCATAAATGTTTAATGTCCAATCATGAATTACAGCACCTGTTTTAAGTGATCAGCTACTAAAGGATATAAAATAAAAAAAAATAATAAAAAAAAAGAGGACGGAAATAGTGGGTTCTTTCAAGGAAGATTATTTCCTGCTGTTGAATTTCTACATCTCAATAAAATGCCAAATTAAGACTTTGTTCTTGCAGCGTTTACTGTGCGTGTAGCTGAAAACTGAAACAAAGATCTTAGCACATAATATCAGTTACAGTACAGTAAAATTGAAATACTGAAGTATTTCAACTTCATTTTGCATGCACACTAATTTAGTCTTGACTATCTGTATACATGTTATATACTACAAAGCAGGGCCCACAAACCTTTGTTCCCTTTCTCAATAGTTTTTTCATCAGTCTTGTCTACTACTACAATTGGTTTTAGCCTTCCTGATAATTTGAAAATGTAATTTTTGTTGCACACACCAATATTCACCTGCAAAAAAATTTATTCTATGGATCATCTATGAAAAATTCACTCTAATCAAGAGTTAAGTGACAGATAATGAATAATGAAGAGTCAGCAAAATGTGGTAAAAGTCATTGCCTTACTAAAAATAAGTTAAATACAGAGAAAAGTAGAGATAATCAGATATAGCAGATAAGGGGGATGGGGGGAGCCTCACAGACTGTTTTGGAATTATTCACATGCCGAACAATGAGGGAAAATTCACAGTGGATCTATTTTTCAGGGAGTTTGCTCCAAGTCTCTCTGGCAAGAGTGAAGAGGCAGACTACAGAAATATGAAGCAAGAAGAAAGACATAAAAAAATGGAGTGAGAGGAAGGACTTTGTGCCACTTTTTCCTTTTGGCCTTTATATTCTACACACATTTTCCTTACCCTTACTCATATGTGTTCATCTGGGGGAAATGTTGGGATTGGGAAGTGATCCACGAGAATGAAGCAGCTTGAAAAGTATTATATTAGTCTGTGGAATAAGTAATACTTCAACCAAGTGAAGTAATGGAAACCACTTCACCCAAGTCATTTAAAATTGGACTGAATAAGGCACAGGAGATTATGCTGAAGGGAACAATTCTGCTTTGGCAGGAGTATGGACAAGATGACTTAATAGATCTAGTGTCCATGTGCCAAATCCTGAGATCCGGATCCAGTTTTTATTACTCTATCCTTACTAAAGTTGAACTTCCATTCACATTATTGAGAGCTAATTCTGACACAAGGAAAAAATAACCAGGAGTTTCAGGATTTATGTGTAAAAATGTGAATAAAAACTAAGTTCACATAATTTTAAAATGTAACTTGTTACATAAAAGTTATGAAGTTTGAGTGCAAAAATAATGGATCTAAATAGAGCCCTCTTTGAATTATTCCTAACAGTCTGACCAGAGACGTTATAGTTTATCTAGTTTAATTGGTTAACATTCACCAGAATAAGTGAAAACCCTGCTGCTCACTTGAAATATGTCTCTATGTCTATGTTATGCTCTTCCTGAAGTGGCTGAAAATATCTATGAATAAAATATTGCAATGAAAAATAAAGTTTATCTTGCCATTTAAGCATGGAAACAGTATTAGAAGCTGTCATAAAAAAACCCCAATAATTATAAGCAACAGAATTTTTCCCTTTTCTTCATTAAATATCAGAGTGGCATTTCAATGCAAATGGCAGAAGGTTTAAGCTAAATGGAGTCTATTTTCTTTGGAGAAATGTGTGTAAAGGAATCAAGGCTCTTCAGAGATTCAGCTAAATTATGGTTTGTTTTACATTTAAAACAAAATAGTACTAATTAAACCAAAATAATCCAGAAATGCTATTAACACATTTAAAATGAGAGATTTGAGGGTGCTCTGGGGACAGAGACATATATTATGTATACAAAGGTTGGTTTAGATGCAGTTAAATAGTTCCAATTTTCACTTCATTCCCATTCACACCAACACCTGTTGCCCACTTAGACTATTCCTGGCAAGGAAATGGGGAATGAGTTCTTCCTGGCACACTATAGAATGACCATAGACAGAAAAATCAAAGGCCATAGTAAGTGTATTGGGGGAAAAAAGTCAGAAAGATAGAGAAGGTAGCAAATTCTGGATATTGTAATATACAGAGATGTACATTATTTATACTAAAGTTAGAACTGCCCTATATGGAAAAGAGGATTGGGAACTGTAGAACAGTAGAATTTCTTCCCTCCTAATAAAAAAGCTCTATTAAAAGTTAGTTGGGGCCTTATTAAAAGTTTTTATACCATACTGAAAACGTTCAGAGAAGATTTCCAATATTCATGTTTTTAGGAATTCTTGTTTATACCTATACTAAGTACTAATCTGCATGGAGGGATGAGATTTTTGTTATATCTTTCTGGACTAAGGTTATTGCGCAAAACTATAGGGCTACAAAAAGCCATGTGTGTTCCCAGAATGGAAAGAACAGAAACCTTATCTGACTCATTCTTTCTTTTCTATTTTTTTTTGTTGGTTTGCTTTTGGAGTTTTTTTCCTAGATCTATATAGAGGTTGTAGGAAACCTGGTATATTGTATTTAAAAATATCATTAAATGAAAGTGAAACTCATTAATTAGCACATACAGATATGGGGGAAAGAGCTGTGGTTGACCTTGGGCATGGAGGACAAGGATGGAAGACGTGCAGACACAGATATTGTTTGTATTGTTTGATTGCCTTAGTACTTCAGAAAGACCACAGCATGCATCAGGTCTCCCCCCAGGCTGTTCAAGCACAAGACAAAAAGAATAATTCCTGCCTACAGAGCTTATGGTCTATACAATGACCAGAACTGCTGCAGTCATCTCCAGCTTCAGCTATACCTGTAGATGCACCTGATTGCTTGGACCATTCTTATTTTTAAACCAACTAAAATGTTGCTCTGCCTCTTCAGGTATGGAAGGCATTGCTTTCACAGTATACTTCATCTGGAACTGTATTTAAGTAAACTCAAGAGAAATCTATACAGGCAATACAAAATCATATGTGATTTTTTTGTTGTTTTTTCAATAGACAGCACATGAGTAATGTCAGGGTTTGTGGCTTTTATTTTATTTGGAGGGACTACTTTTTAACGGAAGCAGGAAGCAGTCCTTGGACACAGTAAGTCACAATGTATAAATAGCTCTACTGAGAGTATAACAAAAGCTCTTTTGTGCTCTTTTGCCAGCATAGCCAATCATATATGCAACTTAGTAATATAAAATGCTTCATCTCTACTTATGACACCTCTACCTTACAACAAAATTATTAAGACATGCGTTTAGAACTTCTATCAGAAACACATTATTTTCTGTGCATTGCTTAAGAGAAGTCATACAGAGGCTGAAATTGTTTTCTTTAATAATTGTAGAGAAATACAAGAAACTTGTTTTTTGATTATGAAGTAGAGCATACAGTTAATTCATCTTGAATTGGAATACATTTGTGGAAATATGTCTCTCCATATGGTTTCATATTTCTTTCTGCAAGGTGAATACAGTGACGGGATTTTTTCAAATTAGACTCCACAATACTTTTATTAAATCAAAACCAGTAGAGTTCCTACTTAGCAAGCATTCTGGACCTCATTTTAAGCCATTTGAAGGAGGTCTGAAGTTTATTGGATTTTAAATACATCCTTTCCTCCATCAAGGGTCTTTTAAAAGATAGTTTAATCTGTGTAATTTACATTCAGGAATTTCATTTTACATGCCAGGCTCTGGGACTGTCAAATCCTTTGGATTTTCATTCTTATCAAACTTAATAAAGCAATCATATATATCCAGTAGGATGTTGGGGTTTTTTTATTATTATTATTTTTATCCAAATGCCATTTTCAAATTTAATTTAGGTCATATAGGATGCCAATTCTGTACAGTTCAGAAGTTAGATGGGTTTTCCAAAGAAAGATTATCAGTAGTAAGTATAAACATATGTCAGTACATTAACTCTTTAAATAAAATATCCAGCACAACAGACTTCATTCCTTCTGCATTTTCGAATAGCACGATAGGTCCTATTTGAGACTCTGTCAGGTCCTGATACAAAAACTCCTGAAATCAGTGAAAATGGTTGACTCTCATAGTGGGGTTTGTACTTGGGCAAACTCCAATACATCCAAATATTTTACTGAAAGGGCTTCATCACATTTTGAGATATGTGACAGATAAGGATCCCATGCAGCCCATTCCAGCCACTGGTTAGAATGGCTTCCAGTGAAATACTCCAGCTGTCCCATAACTTAAAGAGTTATTACATCCTACTTACAACTTGAGACAGAGAGCAAATTTGCTTAATGTCAGTCAATCACTCCCTCTCCCCCTTCTCTTCTGCAAGTATAACCTTGCATTTTTACCTATCCAATAAAAGAAGCTTTTCCCTATTTGATCAAAATCCATATAACTTCTACACAAGGTGTCAATTTTCATTATTTAATCAGAAGTGGGGTTTTTTTCCAGTGTTATGATAGAATTTAGGAAGTAATTTTTTTCTCCCCGTACTTTGAAAAAAAAATAGTAATTTTATTTCGAAATTTAGCAGCAACCAAGTCTAAATCCATGTTAATCCCCGAAAGGCAAGCAAATTCTAGCAACTCCTTAGAAGTAGTACTAATGTTACCAATTAATTTCTTCCTCTGCTTAGTGTGATGCAAATTGATAACAACCAATAAAAGTGGGGTTGATTACCCTGTGCAAATGAATTAGATGGTACGAAAAATCTGTAATGTACCCCACTTGGATTAAGCGCTAAGCATTTTATTCCTTGTACATACAGAATATTTAAATATTAATAATGGATTCATATTTTTCTTAGGCTTACTGAAAATAAAATGATTCTGTCTTTAGTGGATCTTTGTACTCTAATGGGGATAGATGGGGATTCTGTCAAATCCAGTACACAACTCTCATTAACATAAGCCAGGTGAAGCTTCACTGTTAGCTATAGTTAGGTGAAAGTTATGAGGTAGAATTTCTTACAGGAAATTATTTGGACACACAGGAGGACAATCCCTCCTTCCCTCAGTCTTCAAACAGAAGGAAAAAGAGGACTAACTTATTCCTGGTTCTTCCAGCAATTGCTACATCGTTAAGTCAATCTTTTTCTGACCCCTTTTTCCAGCAGACAGCCATACAGTACTCATTTGCTCATGAGTTTAGTACAACCCATGCATTATGATGATAATGAAAATCATTTAGAAACCTTTACCACTCATTTTAAATTCAGAGATACCGTAATTAATCAAACATATAACAGCACTTCTCAGCATTCTTTCACAAGAATGGAGCACAATTTTCAATCTTAAATACATCCAGATCTAAACATTCAAATGCTTTCAAGCACACATTTCTGTGATCTTTAAAGGAAAATATGAATCAGAGTGCTCAGCATGTCCCACTACCATGGCTTTAAATGAAGGGCACCTCATAGCAGCATTTTCCCCAGGGCAAACACGAAAAGGGAGCAGGATTCAAAATATATTCCTGCCTCCTTCAATTAGCAATTAATCTACTCCCACTTGAACAGTCAGCACAGTAACCTTCATGCCAGCTCATTTATAGCAGTTGGTTACCATGGTTTTCCATTAAAACCTCTTATTACTCTGAGCCAAATTCTGCCTCCACTGACAGAGAGAGAAGGAATGTAAACACCCAGGTGATGCTCACCTGCCATTGCCTGGGTTTACATGAAGTGGGGAAAACCTCAATATTTGTCCAATTTTAGGTCTATCTCTATCCAAGTGTAAAGGTAGTTAGGACAGCCTAGTATCAAACTGCTTTCAGAGGTGATAGGCCAATATACATCAAAATCAAAGATATTGCAGTAGGTGAAAATATGATCTGGACTCATATTGAGTTCTGTGGGGTCATCAACAAACATACAGGACTGGAGAGATAGCTCTTCCCAAATATATAACCTCGGGTATTCATATTGCACCTCCTGAGTATAATAGTATTGCACAAGATTTATAGAACTGAATCCATTAGAGAAAGAGAATGCGTATGTTTAATAGCAACCAGTTATGAGTCAGATCAGAGAAACGTGGAGACTTACTTGGGATGTCAGAGTACACAGTCTCCATAGTTCCTGATTGTGCTTCTATCAGCTATAATTCAGAAAGTCTATACCATCTCTACCAGAACAGAAAATAAATATAAAAAAATTCATTTTGGTGTCTCAAAATACCCATACTTCAACAATCAAGTAAATAAGATTCATTTTACATTCACACTTTGTTCTTGTTATACAGTCAATTAAAACTAAATATGAAGAGCAGTTTTAATTTGATAGCAGTTCTGAAGTGTCCGGGGAAATCTGCTGTCTATGAATACTGCATAAATTCTGCCATTGTTTTCTGCAGTACCACAAAAGGAGAACTTCCAAGTGTCATTCCCAGCAGGAAATGCCTTCAGCCTATTTCTACCCACAACCAATAATTCTTAAGTTAATATCTGGTGGGCCCCTCCAAGCATTTAAAAATCCTATCCTCTCTGCAGTCATCTGGTAAGGACTGTATGCCCTACAAATATTGGTAACATGAGCTGTGCCATCTCATAATAGCATGTTCTTTTGTCTTTTTTGTTTACTGTATCAGTGGTGAAAGTTGTGATTAGAAAAAAAAGTAGCATACAGTGATTTAAAAAGATTTTTTTCTTTTCATGCCTTTTCCCTCTTTCTTTTCAAAAGAAAAAAATCCTGCTTTGATTACTATTATCCTAATATTACTCCATCCTTCCTCAAATCCCTCAGTCATAAAGTGTTGATGCTATTCATTGACATTTAGAATACAAGAATTTTCCATTACACTCATCACTGCATTAAACTTGCTTCCCTTTCATAAGAAAATTCCATCCTACCTATCTAGCATATTATTTGTTATACAAGATCAGCCTTAAAATATCCCTGTATTTACAAACTTTTATATGCCATAAGACTAAAAGAGCTGCCCATACAGCATTAGACCTTAAGTCCAGACATTCTGTTAAATACAGCTAATAAGGCATATCTACAAAGATATATGAAAAAAAACAAAGCATGAGAAGCATGTTTATATATTCAAATTGATATATCAAAAGAGATGATAATGAAAACTGTGCTGATGATCTCATTTTCAACTTGTCCACCGAGTTTTTACATCTTTCAAGCTGGTCTGTTGCTATTGTTCATAGAAGTAGAACTTGACGTGTTGAAGTAAATGGCTGTGACAATTTATGCTAGCTGAGGAACTGGATCTAAACTTTTAGCCACAGCTCATTTAAGATTAAAAAACCCCACATCCTACCAAATAAATCTATTTTATGTTATGAAAAGTGTATTGGGAAGCCAAATTAGATAATTTCTAAAGTGTTTGGGGTTATTTTTTAAAGAAAGGTGAATGCTATAAGATACTTTTATTTATTAAAATCCATTTTTTCCTATGAACTTTCAAAAGTTCAAAGAAACAACAACATATAAAGCACAGAGTAAATATAATGCATTAAATTCTCATTGCAGTGTACATTAATTTGGATGACTATACAAAAATGAATTTTCAAGCTACTGCCCTGTTCTTTAAATTTTAACATTAGCTTGGGGAATAATGAATTTCAGAAGCAGACAATACCCACTCAATTAGAAAGAGATTACCGTAAGTCTTCTTTATGAAAAATCAGAGAGAAGAAGGAACCTTAAGCTCACAGCTATGTCTGTTTTAACTGTGCTGATCTTGTTTGTGTTTCACTGCATTGGTGCTGAGAGTCTTGCTCCAAATTGAAAAGTCAGAGATTAGAGGAGCTATTCCTTATGGGCTTTATTCTTGTTTCTGGCTCTTTGGTCATGGTACTCTTTGTATGTTCACCAAATAGACCTAGGTTTACATTTTTCAGATTCCATTCTTTAGAAAAGAAAGAGTTATTGTCTTTTAGTTTATAAGGCTAAAAGAAGTCAAGTCAAAGTACAAAAGTACAATTTCTCAGCATGTCTACTCTACACTTATTTGCTCGATTTTAGAGTGACTGAGCATTTGATTCAGCTCAAGCAGCCACCACTCCCAGTTCCTGAGCCTCAGTCAGGTCTCTCAGGCCCATTCACAATTCCAGAACTAACTTTCCATAATTATTTTATTTCCTTAATCTTCCCAATAGCTGGTTCAGCCCCAGGTGGGTCTCATTCCACTCCAAGTAAGACAGTCTCTTACTCCCTCTGCTCTCCTGTCTCCTCCAATTTTGAATTTTGCTGGCAGCCTCACAGTATCTCCTCTTCTCTCTCTTATGCACGGAGAAACACACATGCACACAAACATAATAGATGGGATATACCATTTGGAGAAAAACAATGGCTAGTTGTAATTTTCTGCAATTAGAAAAGAACTGAATCAATCAATCAATCAATCAATCAGAATATGAGGGAGAAAAGAGGACCAAAAAACTCTAAAGAAAGAAAATGGGAGGAAAAATGTTATTCATAAATATAAAAATGAGTTAAAATAAAAAGGAAGCTGTATTGGCAATGAGGAGAAGATGTAAAAATACATAACTCCTTAAGGACCAAATAACCTAAAGCTTCATGTAAGTAATGCAATTTCTACCTATCTGTCCAAATTATATATCTCTAAAAGTGTTGAAAAAGCTGCAAAGACACTTCAGCCAGATTCACCTTACTGTTTCAGCTTATCACATATTATTCCTGAAGTTGAAAATGCTAAATGCTGGAGCCTTCTCTCAGCTTTTTTCCACATTAACCTGGAGTGCAGTACATGTAATTATGCAAGTGTAATGCTGCATGGTACACCCTGGTGTAGCATCTAACTGTAGCCTTCAGAGACTAAGTCTGTTGGCTGCAGCTTAATAAACTATTTACATACATGGCTGATTTAAAGCTATGGCTGTGTCTAACCTGTGGAATCCAGGCATGCTTCCCAGCTCCTACAGCCGTGTGTGTGTGTGTGCCCCAGCTGCACCCTGGCTTCACTCTAACTCCCTTCCACCCTCCGCCCCCACACCCCAGTTTCCGGCCCAGCCAGGTCCCTGCTGGATGATCAGGGACATGGTTATGGCACACACCCCACCTTTTAGACAGAGCCTCTGGGAGTCATCGAGTGTTATGTTTGCAGCAGAGGCAGTCAGAGATTTGACTCTGGGTAATTATTTTGTGAGCTGAACCTTGTATGAATACTGTCCACTAATAGTTTTGCTGTGAAAGAGCATGTCTTTTCTCACTCTCAAAAGAAGAAATGAGTTTAGTTCGTTTTTTAAAAAAATAACTTTAGTAGTTTGTGCCATATTTATTCAAAGGAATATGAGCACACAGCAGGGCCGATCTGTTTAAAAAAAAGGACACAGTGGTTTGGTAAAAGCAACCAGAGCACTCAATTGGCCACACCACTGTGTACTGCACTGGAAGTGTTGTCATAGGTGTCAGTAGTTCTTGCCTGGCCATCTGTATTTTGTCAACAATAGCAATTCACTTTTTAATGAATGTTTAAAATCTCAATTCCCCCAGGAGTAACAGCTACAGAGAGCATCAACTATTGCTGAAAGAACAGGGATCTAGGAATAAACAGAATATTGTGGAATGGCAAACGGGAACCAGTGACCTCATTATTCTGGAAAATGTCTCTTTTTGAACCACAAGGAGTTCTGACAATTGTAAAGGTTTAGCCTTGAACAATGGAGTTTTGCAGAGAAAGAGTGAAAGCAAAATTGAACCCCCTGTGTACTTATGGCAGTTCTTTATTATGTGCCATATATTATCATGTTGTGATGTGTTTTGCTTTATTGTTGTTGCATCTTTATTAAAGGTGGGTCAGAAATAAAACCCAGATGTAAACATACCTGCACTTCCAAGGCACTTGGCTTAAGCTAAGAATGCAGCAGCTGAAAGCCATCCTCAGCATGTGTTGTTCTAGAAAGTTTATATTCTTCTTCTCTTAAAATGAAAAACAAGGGAAACATCTAAAATAGCAAATAAAATCTTGTTGTTGTAAAATAATTATGTATAATGTTGTTTCCTCCATTTTAAAGGAATCTGGCCACGCAGGTATGGGTAATGATTCTGACTTCAAAGAGAAGAGCGATTTTGCTCTCTAGTCTGCATAATGCTGAGAACTAAGGACATATTCTAGTCCTTAAGTCAAGGGATTTCCTTTGTTTAGGCTTATTAGGTGAATTACAGACTGGTGTCTTGCAGTCAGACAGTGAGGTCTGCGCTGGATTATTGAGTTGTAGGACACAAAACCATATAAAGCAAGAGATGTCATTATTCCAATGACAATGGAGGAGAAAAATATCCACTGCTGACAGGCCTACTTACTCACAAGTCCATTGGTGTCAACATACATAGCAGAAGAGACAGAATAGGTTAGGAAAGAGTTTTTTACATCTGGTTAAAAGGGAAGTGTAAGAGCTAAAGGGGAGCAAAATACTGTATGTCAATATTTGCCCTACTGAGGAACAGCAGACACATACTGGAACTGAAGGATACCACATATAAAGAAGTAAGTAACCACATGTAGTATTTCAGCCCTGTGCCCCAGATGCAAAACATTATTTGAAGTTATAATAGTTGCACAGCTGTGGGAAGGTGAGGGTCGTCCATTTTACATACATATTCAAATTAAGAATTTGGGGCTGCTGGCACAGAGCAACAGCAATTATATGGCCTCAAAGGTAGGAATGTAGAGAAAGACAGTCAAAAATTTCTTTGGGAGGTGGATGTGAACTTTTTCCCTCCTCTCTTTGTTGTGCATGGCTAAGCCTGAAGGTGGAAAATTATGAACATCCTGGTCAATTAAAGTACACATATACAGCAAATTCAAAAACTGAAATAAAAAAAGTAATGCAAAAAGTTCAGATTTATATCTAAATCAGGTGGTGACGAAATGCCCTTAGTGATCTCTTCTGCAATATTCAAATGTGTTCCTTGAATCACACATCTGTTCGTGGCTAGAATTGTCCTAACTAGACTTTCCTTATTGCTCTGGATCCAAAACTAGATGTTTTCTGCATATGAATAGGCCTGTACAGCAATATACAGGCCATAAGTACCTCAACTAGCTTTTAATGAACTAGTCTGAGTACTAGAAGCTCAGAATTTATTGCTCTTCACTGACTAATTTATCCTCTTCTGATATGTGTTCATGATCTGTTGTTACAGTAAAATCAAAAGTGAGCAATTCAGATCTTTAGAAAGCCCTGTGAGACTCAGCTATCAGCCAGAAGCAGCAAAGAGCTCAGCCACTGCTGGCTGATAGGGAGGAGGTTACTCCCCAAGAATTCACATAGTAGGAATACACAGTTCTCTGCAGGTGCACGAAAATAGCCAGGGTGAAATAATATAAACATTGAACTTGTGAGAGATAGGTTCTAACCAATTGAAGTTTCTAGCGTGGTGGTGTGTTAACTCTTTTAGCCAATAAGCTGTAGTCCTAACCCTATATAAACTGTGTGCTATGTCTAATAAAATGGCTTCACTTTAAATCTCATTAGATTCGTGTTGTGAAGTCCTTTCTCCACTGCGAACTTTGTTTACTTTAATGAATGTCATGGTTTCAATTTATAGCTTCTTTAGCAACCATGGTATCTAAGGAAATTACACAAGTATTCCACACTTGTTTTCCACGTAGTAGGGAAAGAGTTCCTAATCTAAGTGCTCTATCGAGAGAGCTAGTAGAGCAAGGAGTGAGCCTAGCTAGTTTCTCCTGTAGTTGTGAGTTCTCCTAGCCTAAGTGAGATTGTTTTTAATTATTCTCTTTTCCTGAAGTCCTTTATTGTATTTAGTTTAAGTTTAAGTTAGTTTTCTCCACATTTTAAGTTGTTTTTTCCCTTTCCCTTTTCCCTTCTTTTCCCCTGGGGGAAGAAAAGGCCCCCTACGCCCTGTACATACAGTGTGATTGTGAATATCAAATAATATAGTTTCTTATTTATTCAATTCAGTTTCTGTTACATTTCGTTTCTTTCCAGTTTTTTTCCCCTTCCTAGGAAAGCTTTAAGAGAAAAGAAGAAGCATACAGTCCAGAGCTGGCATACAGTTAAGCCAAACCTGCGACAATGATCTTCCACTACAATAAGGAGAAACAGAATTGCTAAGTTTGGAAGGGTCCTCAGAAAACCACCTACTGTGAATCCTTGCTCAAAGCAAGGTCAGCTAGACCAGTTTGCTCAGGATCATCTTCAGCTGGAGTCTGAAATATCTCCAGGTACAGATATTCCACAAACTTTCTGGTCATCCTGTTCTAGTGTTCTGTCCTGACTACAATGAGCTTTTCTTATGTTTAAACATAAGTTCTTCTGTTTGAGTGTACAGATTGTGTCTTGTGCTGCTGGGGCTAAGGCTCAGCAAGCTCAGGTTCTGCTCTAGGCACAGCTTTCAACCCCTTGTCTGCAACAACACTGACCTTGTTCTGTAGTTGCCGAACTGCAGGCAGCCCGGGAGCTGTCTGCCTATGCCAGAAGTTGGAATCTTTCAGCCTTCACTATTGTGAAGGTCTCTGACACCACACGCTCTGCCTGCCCCCTCTTCATACAGTTGGAGTTCAGGCTCTCGCAGCTACATGGTCTGGGAGAAGATCTCATCAAATTCTTTTCCTTGTCTTTGACGCTATGAAGTCTATAGACCTCCTGCAGCTCTTTTATTTAGTGACACAGATCCTCTATCCGTGCACATCTCCTGCAGCTAAGGACACCATCTCCTCCGGCCACAGAATCATGTCATGCCAGGCAGGCAATTAAACACCACACAGCAGCTTGCTCACCCATCCCCACAGCATGATTGGAAGAGAACTGGGAGAGAGGTAAAATTCATGGGTTGAGATAAAGGCAGTTTAATAGGACAGAAAAGGAAGGAAGGGATTATGACAATAATAAATAAATTGTTGCTGTTGTTGTGCTGTTGTTGTTGTTGTGAAGAAGAAGAAGAAGAAGGAGGAGAAGGAGAAGGAGAAAGAGAAGGAGGAGGAGAAGGAGGAGGAGAAGGAGAAGGAGAAGGAGAAGGAGAAGGAGAAGGAGAAGGAGAAGGAGAAGGAGAAGGAAAAGGAGAACCCATTTTGGCATTTATAACTTTCCCTGGAACTGTTTAATTTTCTATTATATGTCCTTAAAAACTACAAAATCTAATACCAATTTTGCACTGAAAAAAAGTAAATTCATTAGTTTCTTTTTGTTAGGAAGTAGGTTTAAAGACATATATTTCTGAATGGAAAATTAGCAATTTTTAGTTTGGTTTTCCAAAAATAAAACATTTGTAATAGTGCTGTTTGCCTATCCATCTGTCTGCTCAACTTGCTCAGCAGTTCTCCTCAAAAACTTCCAAGAAAGTAAATGAACACAGAATACAAATCCAAGGAGCAAGACTTTATTAATATTCAAAGAAATCTGTATTTCTTAAGTTCAAGTCATGTGATTCTCTTTCAGAAGCTTAATTTTAAAGGATAATGGATGTTGACATAGAAATTGTAATTACACAAGAGCTCATTCAAGCTCTGTATCTGCATTAAAGGCTACAGTAATAACAATCACTTTGTAAAAGTCACAGATATCCAGACTGGTAACCTGTTCTGCTTCTTAGAGGATACTGCAGCTTTCAGAGGGCCAGAGCATGAGGGCAAGAAGCAATAAGCAAAATTGGAACACAGAAAAGTGTGACTAGACATAGGAAAAACAAACCCCACAACACTAGAGTGGTTGGCCAGAGAGTCTGAAAAGTGTCCATCCTTGGTGATGCACCCAACATGACTGCACCAGGCCCTCCATAGCCTACCTTAACTGGAAGGTGATTAGATTACACTATTTCTGCAGGTTCCTACCAATGCATGTAATTTTATGGCTGCTTACATGGAGTCTATGAGGAGAAAAGGAAGAATTGGTGAAAGAACTTAAATCGGATCCAATTAACTCACAAAATAAAAGTCAATCTTGAAACAGATTCATATTTCTTTGGTATCTAACACGGACTAAAGGATGTCTGTATATATCTTACTGGACTGCTTAGGTAGTGTTTTGTCTTTGTTTAGCTGTAGTTATTTGACTCCCCTGTAATCTCTGTTTTTAGAAAACTCTGCATTTCTGGATAAATCTTAAAGATGTCACCGATAGCCTAACACATTTGATATGATACAGACAAGAGACTGTATTGGAATTGTTTAGATAAATTTCATTGAAGGGGAAAGGTGTGAAATAGTTTCTATATGAAGAAGGTTGGGCAGATCAGGACTGTGCTGGTAGAAGAAGCAGTAATATAGGTCTAATACAACACTGAATGGCAAGAAGGAGGCAGAAAGAAGTAACAGTTCATGGGTTCTTCCCATACAAGAACTAGAGGTTATCCAATAGAGTAGTAGTTGGCAAGCCCAAAGTACAGGTCGTTCATTCAAGACACTTCCTATAAGATAAACACAAGCTCTGTGAATCCTTTCTACAGGATATTGCAGGTGCTACAATTTTATATTGTGTGAAAAGTGGTTAGAAATATTCATGGGGAAAAAAATCAAGAACTATTAATTAGAGTGTTAAAGATCACATTGACCTACTCCAATTTGCACTGGCACAGAAAATTTCAGTATATGTTTGGCAAACACATTTCTTAAGCATACATTACTTACTATTGTGAGACAGGTTGCTGGGCTGGAGAGGCCTTTGGGCCATGTGATGTGGCCATTCCTACAGTCTTAATTCTCTTATCTGAATGAAGCAGAGCTGCACTTTGCAATGAAGCTGCAATCTCACAGCATGAGAGTAGTTTGGAGTAAAGTTAAAATATGGCTCTGTGATTTTGAGCAGAAATACCACTCTGCAGTTCCAAAACTCCTTCTGAAATTTGCTCATCTATTTCCAGCATTATCTTATGCAAAGAACAATACATAAAGAATACTTTGCTTAAAAAAAAGCCTCTCCATTATCCAAACCAAAACTCCACATTTTTCTGCGGTTTCTTTGCCAGAACCACAAAAGACATTGGCACGTTCTATAGGCTCAGGCACCAGTAAAATCCAATATGTATCTGAAGAAGACTGATTGCCTGTCCTTACTGCAATGATTTTAAGGCCCAGTGCTCTACCGGGGAGAGATACAAGACAGCCAGGAAAGACAGCATGAAAACAAACAGTGAGCATATAAATCACCAGTGCAACTCAGACATGGAAGCTACGAAGATGACTCCTATTTGGAAGACAAACTGCACTGCAAATGTTAAGGCAGAGCAAGCAAATCTTTTGATATAGGTAAAATGCAGAATACTGTGGGATGAGAAAAGAATCATCCTTCTGCCTCCAGTGAAAACATTGGCATTATTGAGCCAGGAACTGGAAAGGGTTATTTTTTCCTTGTGCTGAAATACTTCCAGACCATAGCTGGGAGGAGGACTGGGGCACTTGCCTACAATGATTCAATCTAGTATGGAAAAAATATATGCTCTTACGATGAATTTTGAACACCAAAGAATTTGTCTGTTTTAATAAGCCCAGAGAACCTAGGTGTCTGGTGATTTCTTGTCATAAATCAGGAGCTCATTAAAAGAAAAAAAGTATGAAAAGAAGGCAAAGATTCTGGCAAGAGTCTTGAGAAAACAACTGAAAAGCATTTTTGAAGTTTCACTAATTTTGGTGCAATATGTGCAAAGGCTACACCTCTGAGCAGTAGCAGTTCTGAAGTCTGCCAACTAAGTACCTTAAAGCTTCTGAATTTACTGAATTTTAGACCAAGGATTCAGCTTTCTGCTGTGGCTGGATATTGCCTGCTTAGAACGGCATGCAAAGCTGTGGTTGTGGGAAGGAGCTACAGAAAGTCATGCTACCTGACCAACAGGAAATTCAAAGTGCATCAATTCTAAGAGTCCAAAGAGCTGTTGAAAAGTAAGATAAGGTTCAGAAGGGGATTACTGTGTCCTAAATGTGATATTTTTATTGAGAGGGCAATGCTTAAATTACAGTTTTATGAGCCAGAGTGGCATACCATCACTTTTTCATTTTAGTGGGAGGCTTGCTGTGACTTCTCTGGTTCACAGCTGCAGAACGGATTAATTTTATCCTCTCCTGAATGAGACCTTCCGTCCCACTGTAGCTTCTTACTTGGAAGCAGTATGCAAGGATAATACAATACCAAAAATATTGTATCATCAGACAGACCAAAAGAGAAACAGGAATAAAAATGGATAAAACACCAAGACTTGATTCAGCAAAACATTTATGTGCATCTAAACATCCCTGGTTACTGAAGCACTAAACTGTGTTCTTGGGCTTAATTGAAGTTAATGGGGTTTACACAGGTCCTGAAGGTAATCATATGCTTCATTGCTTCATTAAATCAGAATTAAAAGGCAAGGTTTATCCTCAGGGAATTGCATTGAAATACAGGGTGATACAAAACTATAAACCATTTTAAGTTATTTATTATTCAAATTCATACACAAAAATGTGCTAAGGGAAGCACAGGTTGCATGGGAGCAGAGCCTCAAAACAGAACTTTGTTTAACAAGATATCTGAGACATGAGGTCTGGTTCAGTGTAAAATCAGAAGTAACTGCAGTGAAGCCAGGGCTGATGCAGCTGAGATCAATATTAAATCCCAGAGAAGTGGATTTTCTTAAAAGTATGGGGGGAGGGGAAGAAAAATGGAGAACAGGTCCCCAGAGAACATGATAAATGGCAATGGGTCAGGCAATATACTTCTGCTTCCAAAAGCCAGGCTTAATCCTCACTCAGGAGTAGACATTGTGCCACATATTTAATCTGTCCCTTAGAGAGAGTCAAAAGGATCAAAAGCATCACACAGATACTTAAAGGGAAAGGTCATATTCCCATTGAGGACTAATGACTATATCCGTTCCTGCGAGCATGGGGATTTCTGGTGAGGGAACTAAAACTGAACAGTGTTTCCAGCGTTAACTCTGGCTGTAGGGTGTCTGCTGTCACAACAGCTTCTTGAACCCTTCCCCTTTACTCCAAACTACCCTCATGCTGTGAGATTGCAGCTCCCCATGTTTCTCCTACGGCTTTTCCATACCTTTCAGCAAAGGGATTTCTTTAACAAAACTAAGCTCTGTGATCAGATCACCCAAAGCTACTGCAATGTCTCAAAACTACCAAAGCCTTTGTGGTTACAGAAGAATTGTAGAGAGCTGCTATAATTTAAGAGCAGGGATTTTTTTTCCACTGTAGTGGTTCAATGTGTGTTGTGTGCACACATGTGCTTCAGCACAGATGGAGATTCAAATGAATATCAGACCCTTTGGTGTGAGTTCAAATTTCCTGAAGGTGTTGGAATGTCTGTAAAACATCAGAGATGCCCTTTTGGTTGTTTTTTTATAAATACATTTTAATTCTCTGCTGATTTGACATTTCACTTTATTTAGGAAAAATGGAGGGAAAATGACAATATTGAAAAAAGTTATTACAGAAAAAAAGAACAGAGAAAGGGAAAGAGGGCTTCTATCTTCCTGCCAGCTACCTGCCTTTCTTATACAAAGCCACCTATGATTCTTCTACAACCACAAACAAGCCAGGTTCTCTTTGTGCTCTGTCCAGAAACAAAGTTCAAAATATGTACATCTACTCCAAGGCTATTAATCTTTTTTTACAAGATTATTGAGGAGAGCAGAAAACCATTGTCGTATTTCTCAAAATAAATTTTCCCCAAAGCTTCAGGAATCTCTAAAGTAAGATTTCAGATACTACTTTTTTTTCTCTCCTAACACATTTACCTCCTAAACAATAATTTACTTTTGTATTAATTATATCTATTTTTCTGTTTCTTCAGGGGAGGGGGATGGGGGGAGGGGGCAGGGCAGGGAATAAAATGAAACTTTACACCCCTGTATAGCTTGCTTTAGTTTCAGCTTGCTACTGTCAACTCAGACCCACAGGGCTGGAGAAGTTGTCCACCCATAAAGGCTGAAGGATATATTGCATGAAAGACTTTCTAAATGGTCAGTAAGATCAAAAAACCCAATAATCTATGAACTTTTTGATTTCCCAAAATGGTTTCAATTGCAAATTGAAAGTAACATAAGGCAAAACAGCAACAAAAATCAGAGTCAGGCCCTTAAACAAATGTCATCACTGCTTAGACTTCAGTGAGGGTGTTAATTATTATCACAAAGTGAGGAAACCACAGAATTGTTGGACCAAATACACGTTTCATGTGGAGAAAGTAGTAGAAACAAACCAAAAACATACATCATCTTCCATGGAGTAGAGACGATCCATTTATTCAACAAGTCTCAGGGATCCTCCTCCTGTACAAACTATCTAACCTAGTACAGTACAACTTGCATCCCAAGGCTGTTAAAGCCTTCCATATGCCTGCAATTTATTGACTATCTCAGCTCTGGGATTGCAACTGGGATAATTCTGAGTGCCATTAAGGAGGAGTTTGTTGTGTAAAATCTACATTGCTGTACTATGACACCAACACTGTTGAACAAACCTTCTACAATACACCCGCACTCACAGTTCTTTAAGAATGACAAACATTGGGCACTTCACATTTAGTCAGTAGAAAGGGCAGAGTTAGGAGTGTTTGAATAATCTATCTGGAATGTAACCTCTTTCCCAGTTCAATATTAACATGATTTGTTACCTGAAACTGAATAAAAAATAGCATATCCTATGTACGTGTTACAAGAACAATACCCAGCCATGTCATAAAGATTTTGTTATTTATGGACCAATCTAGGGATAAAATTACTCATAATGTTGAGGCAAAAATAGAGATTAAGCAGTTCACTGATCTGTACTCTCAGAATTAAGATGTACAGATCCTTTCCTGGTATGCAATCATCACAATTAGCACTTTTTACCACATCTCCTTGTTATATACTGATGTCATATATGATAAAAAAGCTAAGCTGACATTAGGTTATGTCTCTATTACCACATTTTCCTGAATCATAGCCACACTGACAGATCTTATTTTAATACTGATAACCAGCAACTTTTTAAGTTATGCACATCGGGTGTACACTGGTTTGAACAGGTGAAATTTAGATTCAGAGAAGGCAACAGAAAATCTCTAAGTGCCTTATAAAGGTGATAGAACAAATTTCACAAACTGAAACTTCAAGTCAACCTTATTGAAACCCTGGAAATTTCTAGTAAAAGAGTCCTAGAACTGGTCTACTGAATACAGTTAAATTGCTTTAGTTTAAGTAACTTTTAACTTAGGTCATTCAACATTAGCAATTTGAGCAAACTTAATTTAAACCAGGTTTCACGTGGTCTAGTTTTTCAACCAAACCATAGCAATTCTATTCCTATATTTTCTCACTGATGTACCAATTGATTTTTTTTTAAATGTCTCATACTTAGAAATTTTCAAGCAAAGCCAGTTTGCAAGCAAACCACACCTTTCCTTGAATTTACTGCTGTCTTTTTAGAAAGTTTATTTAAAAGAATATAACCCAAATATGTGCTTTTCTGTGAAACACACTTTTCAGGTCATTTTGCCAGAGAAAATACCGATTTTCCAGAATGGCATATTTCATTTGCTACCAAAGAGGACTGACTGTAACACAAAGCGGGTGGCTCCTTTAGAAGAAAGAGAAACAATTTGACATGGTAGGTCTGGTATCCTTCTGCAATATCAAATGAAGCCCTACATTTTCAAAATGATGCATGGGAACTTAACCACGTGGTGCCCATTAAAGTCAATGCCAGCTCTCATGGTTTATGAGGTCACCAGAAGTCGTTGATGGAATTACACTCCCATCCTGCACGGCGGATTCTCTTGTATCAAAGATACAATCGAAGTCTATAAAGTCAACAAAAACGTCTGCAGTCAGTTCACTCAGATTCAGATCACGCATTTCCACTGGAAAGAGAGAAACAAGAGGGAAATAAATTACTGAACAATTGTTAGTTTAACAGCATGGCATGGGTCTTATGTGGATACATATTCCTGTATTGTAAGGGGGGGAAATAATGTCTTCTTGTTGTCATGCTTGAGGCATCTGAATGAAAAGAGAAACACTGGGGAATACTCCTCAGAAAAACAAAAGGACATCCTGTGAGAGTGCAATTACAAAGTAATTCTTTAAGCATACCTAACAGTTATCATACAACAGAGCAAACGCAGTACACTTGACAAATAAGTAGTCTGGGCTCTCTGTGCATCGTGTGTGTGTTTTAGAATTTGCTGTACTGGTGCACATATGTCAGTTTAGTATTTACTGGAGCAAATCTTTTACTATCTATCAAAATAGCAACAAAAGTGAAACTTGGCACTCAATTTGCACAAAGACTTTGCACATTGTTGTGTTTTAAAACACTCAGTAGTTAATAAAAGACTGTGGTCTATTGGTATATTGGTTTTCATATTCTCTCTGTTGGAATATGATCTTGCTTTAGCAATAAACTGGTACATTGATTGAATACTTTCCAATTCTCTAGGTTTCTAGTAGCATTCCTGGGGTTGTATCACTAGCAGCACAGTGACTGTGTTAAAAGAATCTTTCTTGGAAAATGAAAAGCCATGATACCACCAGTCTCCTGAATCTGTATATCTAAGATAGAATAACTTTCTTCAAAAAGTAAGTGTTGGGCAAGCCACATGATGATATTCATTGTTAAAACACTTCCTAAAATTCACTGTTAAAATGTTTTCTAAAATTCATTGTTAAAACAGTTTCTAGAAATTTGTTGGCTTATCAAACATAGTCAGGATTCCATCTGACTACGAAGTGTCCTAAGCTAGTTAAAAATTTAGAGAGCAATTGGTATGCACACATGCATAAATACATGCACACCTTTCAAACAAAGGTCTAGAAAGAAGCAGATATGCTTATTGAAGCAGATTTATACAAAGCAAATAAATAGTGTGTATGAGAGAAGCACCAGGTGTTTTCATTGGTGCATGCTGTCCACGGTTTAGTTAGGTTTCTGTTATCCAGGGCTACATAACACGAGTGGGATATCCTGGTCAGTCAAAAATATAAACAGTGCAACACTTATTTTACAGCAGCCCACAAGGTCAGATCAGATGGAGAGGGAAAAAAGCTGTTGCTTCAATATGGCACTTCTCCAAACTAGGAAATATAGATGATACAAGGATAGCCATACTGCTTCTGGATTCAGGTGACTTCACACTTACTACCTTGTCTGTCCACAAGCTGGATAGGTCACCCACTGGATAAGTGGGAATTAACCGTAAAGGGAATGCAGTGTTGTATCAAATGAATTTCTGTAGCAGCTGTGGTGGATGTGGCAAAATTTCAGAAGCTTTGAAGGGCTGATCCCAGTGGTACAATGGCTTTTTATTTTCCAAGAAAGATTCTTTTAACACAAGCTGGAGTATATTTTCTTCTGTCTTTTGCTTTAGTTTCTGTTTTTACTATTCTTGGGAAAGAAAAAAAGTCAGGAAAGTTCAGAGTGGGGCAACTTTTTCATTACAGAGGATTGAATCACCCAGTAAAGGACAAAGTTTACAGCAGGAATCCTGTGAAAGAAGCATTGTGTATGTATGTTGGCATCCAAACCTCATGATATAGCCTGTAATATTTTACTTTTTGCAGACAGGCTGCTTTATTTGCCTTTGCTTAAATGAGCAGTCGCTATACACACAGATTGCCTGGGCTATTCCCACCTTCCAACACCTCTTCACCACTTTGAACATCACACTCCAGCTAAATTTTACTGATAAAGCCCACATTAAGCAGAAGGAAAAATATGCATTCCTCATGTAGTACAGCTGAGCGGTGCTAAATGGCTAATTAAAAGTCCTGGGCCACAACATTAAAACAGTCAAAGGGCTGGTGCTCAGGGTGGAACTGGAAGGAGAGGGAGGCTGGTGGAGGGGGGCAAGTCAGTCCTTGGGCTGTAGCCAATGCCAGTCCCTCTACAGTTTGAGCAGCAGCACCTCAAAAGTACATGGTTATTTCTGCAAAGTGTTTGATTTCCATCTGAGGCCATTTTGTGTGAGCTGAGATCAAAGCTGTTTGAATTAGGTTTTTAAACAACATAACTTAGGTTAGGTGTTTGACATGGGTAAATACTTTGTCAGCAGCATAGAATTATTAATTATGAATTTGCAATCTCTCAGCTTACACTTCTAATGCCCTATTTCTGAAGAAGTATTCACAAGCCTGGTACAAAGGCTGGAGTATTACATAGCCCAAGCTTTTAATATGCTTTTCAGAATGAAAATATTAAAATATATATCATAGAATGTTCTGGATTGGAGGGGTGTTAGAGACCTAAAATCACCCAGATTGGAAGAGACCTTAAAGATCATCTATTCTCAGTTGTCTATTACCTGGCATGGGCAGGGATGTCTTTCACTAGCTTGGGTTGCTCGGAGCTCTGTCCAGCCTAGCCTTGAACACTTCCAGGGATGGGGCATCTACAGCCTATCTGGGCAACCTGTCACAGAACCTCCCAACCCTCACAATAAAGAATTATGTCCTAATATCTAGTATAACCCTACTGTCTTTCAGTTTAAAGCCAGCCACCACCACCACCCTTCTCCTGTCACTATATACTTTTGGAAAAGTCCCTCGTCCCTCTCCATCTTTCTTATAAGCTCCCTTCAGGTAGTGGAAGGCTGCAATCAGATCACCCTGACGTCTTCTCCAGAATGAACTATCCGCATTCCCTCAGCCTTTCCTCATAGGAGAGGTGCTCCATCCCTAATCAACTTGGTGGCCTCCTCTGGACCCACTCCCAACAGGTCAGTGTCCATCCCTGTGCTGGGGACCTCAGAGCTGGATTCAGTACTCCAGGGAAGATGCCACCTTGAGTATAGGAGTTAAAAGATTGCAAATTCCTGTGCTGCTGGAGCTGCCACTTAAAGTAAACCTGTGAGCTCCTTCAGCCTTGCCCTCCACAGGGGCCGTGTCACCGATGCCCGGGCTACGAGCACGGACGCCCTGTCGTGTGCCGAGCTTCCCTTCTCCTTCCCGTCACCCTCAGGAGGCTGGAGCGGTTCAGAATCATGCAAGCCCCCATTTCCCCAGGCCAGCTCCGGGAGCAGCCGCGGCGCCATTCCCAGCGGGAAGGTGCGGCAGCCCTGCGGCCGCCAGGGGGCGCGCGAGCGCGGGCCGGCCGTGCGGGAGCGCAGGGAGAACGCGGGAGCGCTCGGGAATGTCCGTGTGGAGGGTGCGCTGGTGGCCACTGCGAGCGGGGCCATGGCAGGGGAAAGGGCAGCGCTCTGCCGGCACGTTCCGGGGGAGGCAGAAACGCAGGGAAAGCCGCGCTGGAGGGTGTCCCATTTGAACGCTGATGAAAACAGCTCCCTCTGTGCACAGCCCTCAGGTCGCACGCGGAGCGGATGTCAGGAACGCTTGCTAGTCATTCTGCAAAGATCTAAAAGAAAAACGTTTTAATAATTCACGAGGAAAGGAAAAAATAGCCGAGGAAAGGCTTTCCTTTTTCCTGCTGCCATTCTAAACCCATGTTTCTTTCAGAAACGTTATTTACCCTTTTCTTGTTCAGTGTATTTATTTTTTCTCCTTCAAATATTTGACGCATAATGGATGGATGAAGACAGGTTGATGTAATCTTTGAGATCAGGACTATAAACCAGGAAAACCTGAATTAATTCTTGAGGTAAAAACCAACCAACCAAGCAAACAAACAAATAAACAAAAAATCACACCACCCGCCAGCCCCCACCCCATCGTAACTCAGAAAGGTATTAATTATTAGGAGGAAAGGAAACTCATGCTTTCCTATTAACTAGTAATATGAATGGTAGGATTTTGAACTCTTGGTCTAAAATAGTTGCATTGAGCTTTGATCTATAGGACATTAACAGACAGGAAGCAGAGGAGTGAATTGGGGTAAATTTAATAGTATCCAGAGATAGAATAATTAACTCTTATGGTGCCAATTAGAAGCCACAGGCTGAAGGAAAATGCTTTACAAAAATAAAACCAGAAAGGCAAAAGAGCTGTATTGGCCACAACACAAATAGACTCAAGTGCTGAAACAGGGTGGCTGTACCCATCTGTACCTTCATGTTTAATTGCTATGGGAATCACTGATCTGTTGACACAAAAGCCATTGAAGTGCCTGAAAACAAAATGCAGGACATACTCTGTAGCTAACAGCCTGTAGACTGAGAGGTAAAATAAAATGATTCCATAAATACTGGAGGGATGCTCTTTACATCAAAAGAAACAGCACTTCATTTTCAAAAGCTAAAACATCAGCACAGGTGACAATGTCTTTCAAAGTGTAGAGTAGATATTAACCCAGTTCGCCAGGGCTATGCAAAATCTCAAAAAGATGTACTTCCCATGATTATGCAGTATATACCAAAGTGAAAGGAAGGAAGGAAGAAATCTTCTCAGCCTTTCTGCAAATGCATACAATTGAACTCATTGAAAAGCCTCTCAGTATATTGCAGTACTGAACAGTAAATCAATGTAATCTGAATTTCTGCAGTAGCAGGAAACTTTCCAAATGATCGCTATAAATGGAGCACATGTTTTACGTATAGGTTACTATTTTTGGCAGTCCATCAAACCCCTTTGATCTGTAGACAGTGGGGTTTCATCTAGCCAGCGGGACAAGAATAAAAGGTCCATATTCTGCCTTGTGCCAAGATCCACTCAGAGCAGGAGATCAGGAGCTGGTTATGGTCACACAGCTCTACTGCTGCTCTTGTGTCAGCCTGAGCTACAGCAGAACTTAGATAAGCTTGTGTAGTTCAAGTACACCCTAACTAATCCCAGATTGTTTTAGTCTTTGAGATGTACCCATTAAGAACCAAGAGCACTCTATTTTGCTTCTGTGGGTCTCTCAATCAGTTTCTGTGCCAGCATGGGGAGAAGAATTGGCACAAGAGCTGTGTTATACCACCTTGTGCTGGCTGCACAGCTCCCTACACAGGGAATATCCCCTCGGGGCCAGTTAAGGCAGCGCCCTGCAACACCTGCACAATACAAAGTGATGGAAACCAGCACAGAGTCTGGCCTGTGAGTCCTCAAAATGGAAAAAGGCACATGAAAAAAAACCACACACACCAAGGCAAGAGAAACCAGGCATCACATGAGGATTAAAAAGAAAATACCAGAATGAGAATTTATAAAATGGAACAAATCACTTCCTGACTCCGACAGAGCTGAACTTCAAAAAAAGATCCACTAAGCCCACAGCACTGCTGCCCTGAATGGACAGTGTCTGAGTGTCCTTCCTGTCCTTGGTTCCTTATCAAAGATGAAATCAAGATTTACGTATCCCTTTCTGAAACAGTTCTGTGAGTTTAAACTAGCCCTCAGCCATTACAGCCTCCACAAAAAGGAGTGAGCAGGGAAGTGTTTTGCTGCATGGGGATGGATAATCTACTATGGGACATGAGTGTCTGACAGCACAGTTTTGTGGATCTCCAAGTTGATTCCAACTATGGGGAGAATCCAGTGTTGAAAAAGAGAATTACAAATATCTAACTTGCCCATCACACTCTTTCATTAAAAAAAAAACCAAACCACTATGAAATTCATTACACTCACGGCATATATAAAATACATTTTCATTAGCCCGTCATCAAAGCACAAAAATCCTAGGTCTCCTCTGCTGTTCTGAGTGACATATTTCAGTAATAACTACTCAGAAATAACTGCTGTAGATGTGTCTGGCTGCTGAACATGAAAGTATGGGTGCTGCTGACTGCCTGGCAGCTGGCCCAGCATTTAACCCTGCTGTTTTAAAATGTCGTAAAATAAGCACAATTTAATCTTTTGAAACCTTTTGGTCAGTGACTGTGATTTCCGCAAAAAATGACTTCAAAGGAGAGACAGGCACCTTTGTTGATGCCTTTTTAAGCAGTCATGAGTTCCAAATTATTTTAAAAAAGGGAAGCAGAAACCTCAAAGTGTGTTACACCTCCTCAGAATTAGATGCTGAAGCGATATGTAAACTGGGCTGTAAAAATTGATCCTCAACCAGTGATGTGGTTCAGAATGATATAATTAAAATATAATATCACTGGAAAAAGACTATCATTGTAGCCTA
This sequence comes from Sakesphorus luctuosus, assembly GCA_013396695.1. NCBI lineage: Eukaryota > Metazoa > Chordata > Aves > Passeriformes > Thamnophilidae > Sakesphorus > Sakesphorus luctuosus. Next base: position 375,382 of record VWZD01001286.1, read on the forward strand.
ATGTTCCTCCTGACACATAAATACCACAGCAAAACCTCTATTTTAATGAAAAAATACCACTTAGAAGCCAAGTTATTTTATTTTCAAAGCAGGGTGTGTTGAAAATGTTCTATTTCTGTGGCTGTATTTCTGTTTTGCCAAATGTCTGACACAGAATTAACACGTCCACCTTGCAGTCTTCATGTAATACACAGGATTCCTCTGGCCTCTAAAACACCATGCTTTACCTGTGCAAAAAACAGCTGACTTCTGCAAATAGTGTTTCTTTTTGTTAGGATGTCGTCTATTAATATGGACTGAAGGTTTTATTTCCAAATTTGGATTTAGAAAAAAAAGTTATCCCTACTTAATCATTTGACATATATTCCATTCAACTTGATTTAAAAAATGTGAGCATTCCTAGGATGAGACTGTTTAGAGATAAGGTGAGTTGTTTTTTTCACGCTACTTAAAGTTGAGTTAAAAATAACCTTTAAACTCTTTCATAGAGAAAAAAGGGAATGTGAAGATACCTTGAATAATTAAATATATTTCCACTCTACATCACATTACTCTTTCTAGCTTCGCAAAATAAAATTTTAAAAAAAGTATTTCTTCTGTTCTCAGATTTGGCTTGGAGGAAATGCTTTTTGACATTTCAGTATTAAAGCAGAATGATATGAAGAACATTTGATTCATCACTGTATGCTAGGATGCTTTGAAAATGCCTACCAGATGTGGCCCTCAAAAGTCTTAGGCATCTTCTGCTTAGCTCCTGGCTTTAGACTAGTCAAAAGAAAGAACTGACTGATGAGCTGCTCAGACTTGGCTGATCTGGACATGATCTGGATGACTATTGTCACCTACAGAACTTTAAAATCAAAAAGGGAAGTGCCTTGCAAGACTAGGCGCCTCCAGGATTAGGCAGCAGCCAAGTACGGGTTTCTGGAGAGCACTTTTGGATGCAGTTCCATCTACATCCTGCCTTAGGTGTCTAAGTCCTTTACTATAGCTAGCCAGAAAGGCTTGATTCCCATTGAAGTCTGGAGAAGGATTTACATTAACTTAAGTGGATTGGTTCTGGCCTTAAAATGAGAACCATGTGTACATCCTGAAGAATCTGGTCCCTTCTGTGTATTCATTGTGACTTGTTGCTGTATTGAACCGTTCATACACACTAATCCACAAATAATATGTCAAAAGATGTTTTGGAGGATAAGTGTTGGGGACTTTCATGCCTGTAGTCTGTGCTATTCTGGGATGTCCTGTCTGTAGAGCAGCCACCCTGGATACCAGGCCACTCAAGCCACATACACCATTCAGGTCATACATAAGCTCTAATTGTATTACTCGTTTGGCTCGTCAATACTTTTCCATAGAGATGAAGGAAAGGAGAGCATATGGAATAGAGAAGCAGGAAAACTAATGAATGAAAGAATATAACTTTCAGGGTTCTGGCAATGTTTTCACAACCATATTTTGCTCCACTCCCCTGAGGTCACAGAAAGCAAATGGCATATTCATTTCCTTCCATCTGTGCTATTCTGAACAGCAAATGGGAACTAATATCTAAACTTTCCTAATAAGCAGGGGTGGGAGGAGAGCTGGGTAATAATTAGCTACTGGCTGGCAATGCTCTGTAGATTATGTGACTTTCAGAGTGATGTGCATTGTAGATGCATTTTTCTTCTTCCTTTTCCTATTTTGCAATGACATGACACTTTAAATTAAAAATTAGAAAAAGCCCAAATTCTTACCAAATCCTACCCATCAGACATGAAGCAGCAGGAGCAGACCCATGCAGAGCCAGGCCAGGGCTGTCCCATTTTTTTACGCGCGATTCCATATAAACACTGGGATGAGGTGGCTGGCCAGGAAGCGCTGGTGGTGTTGGACGTGTGGCGATGGCCCCCCTTTCCCTGGGGAAGGGCTCGGCTCCAGCTGCAGCTGCGTCCCCCCTGCCGCTGCTGGCAGGGCCCCCGCGCCGCCCCGGCAGCTCCCCCCGCCCTGCGCCGCAGAAACCAGAATTTAGTGACCTGGCGATGCAGCAAATAAATAAATGAATGGAGCTGGAGAGCTTTCTGGAGAGGCCTGCGGGCCGTGCTTCCCAGAGTGAAGGAAAGGAAAAGCGCTTCTGTAGGCGTCTGGCTGGCTGGGTTCCTGTCAGAATAATGATCTCAATGTTACCGAGATTTCACCAAGCTGCACGCTGGGGCACCCAGGGCCTTGGTAGGCAATTTTTCACAGTTGCGAATGTAAATAAGGCATTTATTTAAATTGAGCCTCTATTGTACAGAGGAAATGCAGGCTGGGAGGAAGAACTGCTGCGTGAGCGCTGCTGACTGCAATGCATTCGCGCAGCAGGGAGCAGCACTGGTGATGCGCATCACCCGGGCGCCACTGGCCAGTGTTCGCATTTGGAGATGGGGTTCGAGGACAATAAACCTGCTTAGCCCAAGAGCGCTGCATCTCGGCTTCCAGCCTGTAAAATGGGCATAAAGATCGTGCCCTTATATAAGGCCCAGAAAAGACACTTGAGGGATATGAAAACACTGGGCTAGGAAGGAAATAGATTTCTGCATCACAAGAATATCCACGTTTCTGAGGGGAAAAAAAAAAAAGACCATGCAAAACACCACTTGAAATACTGAGATATTTCTTTAACTAGAAGTCTTCTCCTAAGCAGCACTGTACTTATCTCATCCTAAAAGATTTCATGTGTGAAAGTATTTACAAGTTTTATGTTTCAGCTTGTTTCTTTTCCAAAAATGCAAAGTAATTTCAAACCAGAGAAGCAGGACACTATTTTTCAAGGAGAATAAAAATAAACAGATTTTATCAATGAAAAACTCTTCTATATTTTTAATGTCAAAAAAGGCATCCAAACCTTTTTCTGTGGGGAAGTTTCATTTTCAACCAACTCACATTTTTATAAAGATCCATTTCAATAAAAGTTTTCCACCTAGCCTGGTCCAGTAGTACCTTCTACCCATGTACTGGCAAACCTCTACTAGTCTTTTTTTTGAATTTGATGAGTTTCTGCCAGTTCCTTGATGCCTTGGAAACGCCACTTTAATGCTGTGGCAAAGCCTGGTGAATTTAAAACTAGGAAATAAGGGCGATTCCTGCCTTTGGTTAGGCCAATTTTTTTTTAATTTTAAAAACATTTCCCCTTTATTTTCATGGTAAAAGGTATTTTCAATATTTTACAAGAAAATACTGAATGTCCTTATTAGCTTTAGGTCATAAATGCCACAAAACAGATTTAAAAATTGGAATAAACCCAACATAAATGCTTACTATTGGTGAATATAAGGGCATACAAAACAGGGCAGTAAAGTCACTACACAATATCAGTAAAACCATTAAAAAAATCTGGAAAAGCATCAAGATGGCTGGCCTCTTTGTAGTTTCAGCACAGAAAAAAAATTGAGCCTTATTTCTAAATATTTTCCCTGGTGGGAAATAACAGCTTGAAAATAATCCCAGATGTATTCATTTGTGTAACATTTTTCTGCTTGCAACATATAGGCATGGAAAAATTATTGAAGGTTTCAATTCTGGACTTGTATTTTAAAAATGTCAAGCTTTTGAAAAACAGCATAATTTTTCCTTAAAAGCTATTCATTTACCTGGAATGTTGGCCAGCAGGCGTACATTATGGACTTGGTTTAGCTAAGATTGAAAACTTGCCCAAAAGCAAAAGAGAAGTAAGCAATTTTTGTGGCTCAGATTATATCCCCATACAAAATACAGCAGAGTTGATTTTCAAACTGGCATATAAAAAAATTTGGTAAGTATGTGATCATGAAAGTGATCAAAATCTATCTGAGGTCTTTAGAAACCTCAATGATTGTTATTTCATGTCATCTTCTTTACAATCAAAAACTATATCCTGAGGTACAAGCAATTAGAAAGCTCTTATTAAATGACTACTGAAAACAATAAAAAGAATAGCAATCCAAACCCATAAGTAATAATTTCCAAAGAAGACCAGATGAAGATATGTTTCTGTTTGCTCTATAAAACATGTTGTTTGCCACCACGTTCCCATTTTGGGTAGATATTAAAAAAAACCAACCCATCCACTCAAAACTTCAGGAAGTTGTCTTGCTAAAGGAATCATAGTTTTCTTTTGTACAATCTAGACTATCATCTTGAAAAGCTATTTGTTTGTATAGTATTTACAGCTCAGAATATTCTGTGACTAATTTCTGTGACACACAGTAAGTGATATTACTGTGTATAGGTGGCTACAAATAATTTCAAGGTTGGACTTATCATGGGAAGGTGAGGGGCTATTCCCCTCTATGTATATGAAATCTCTTTTTTATGCAAGAAAGACTCTTTAATATTAAAATTAAAGGGAATTAAATCATTTCTCAAGAGCCAAAGTACAGATACGGGAACAGGTAGGGTGATCAAACCAGTGCACATCAACCCCTTAGGGCTGAGGACAATGCCAGTACACTGAGAGAAGGAGCCAAGCTCATGTTGAACCAACCAGGTCCAAGAGCAGAGTGTTGCTGTATCAGTGCAATGTTCTGTGTGAGCTAAGTGAAAAAGGCTGAGTAGTGTGGGTGTAGTGTCCTGTAGGCCCATGTCCTGTAGAGCTGTGCCAGTCTGCCTGGAGCCTGACGAAGTCCAATGCAACACAAATACAGCCATAAGGAGCATGGTGATCCACAGGCCATGTCTGTTTCCACAGGAATCATTTCCAGAAGTTCTCTGGTTTTCTATTTGAAAAGAGTCACGTTTTTAGAGAGTACCATAGAGGTTACCCTTCAGGAAATTTAGGGCAGCAAAGTTAATTAGAGAGATGGAGCAGGTCTCCTGTGAGGAAAGGCTGAGAGATTGAGTTTGTTCAGCCTGTAAAAGAGAAGGCTTAGGGGTGACCTAATTGCAGCCTTCCAGTACCTGAAGGAAGCCAACAAAAAAGATTGAGAAACTATTTACAAGAGCATGTAATGGCAGAACAAGTGGGAATGGCTTTAAACCAAAAGAGAGTATGGTTAAATTAGATATTAGTAAAAATTTCTTCACTGTGAGGTTGGTGAGGCACTGGAACAGGTTGTCCAGAGAAGTTGTGGATACCCCATCCCGGGTAGCATTCAAGGCCAGGTTGGATGGGACTCTGAGCAACCTGGTCTAGTGAAATGTGACCATGCCAACAGCAGGAGGTTTGGAACTAGATGATCTTTAAGGCCCCATCCAAATGAAACTATGCTATGATTCCATGATTCTATTATTCTGCTAATGTATGATTCTGTGTAATGGGGTTGCTGCATAGCTGACAATATCGAGCTGGTTGGTTCTTTCCTGAACAGTGGCCTTTTTCCTTTTGTTCTGCAGACTCCTGCTACATGTGGAGTCTCCCTGAAATGAAGAGCATTAGAAGGAGCTTCAGACACAAGGCAGAATGACTCAGAGAGCTCCTAGACCTTTGATACAACATGTCTGCCTTGCACTGATAGAGCAAATGTCCACACTCAGGTCACATGTGATACTGGAACATGGTCTATGTGCTTGGGGAATGCTGGTGGGTAGTGTCATAAATGCTGTATTTTCTCTTCTTCACTAGATGCAATACCTCCTCAATTACAGCAAAATTTATTTCTTGGATACTTCACATTACTCTCTGCATGCTACTGGCAAGAAAAAAATGACTCAGCCATACTTCTCTTTGCCCATGTGCTTGAAGTTTTTGGAATAACCAGTCAGACCAAGTGGCAAGAGTAAGTTCAGGGTCAGAGGTTCTATACCTGTAATTCTGTCTCAAGAGGAAAATGTGAAGAACACATGCTGATGTTTCTGTGCTACTAAGCTCTCTACCAGAATACAGTCAGAAAAGAAAAAAAACACTGAAAAAGTACAGTCAACAAGGTCTTAATGTACAGCTGGTGAAGCTGGCAGAGAAGTCCTACTTGATGCCTGGGAGAGAAGTCAGGCCAAAAACCTGAGACACATAAAAATGCTGGGTGCCTCCAGCTCCCATCTGCAGGTAATTAGCATATCTTAAAAGTCAGATCAATAAATATCTCATTGCAAATTAAAGAAGGAGAATTTGTGTAGACATCTTTGTTGTCCCCCTGCAGAGCAGTTGCAGGTGTCCTGGCAGATGAGGGAAATCAGATACGTGCTCTCTGGTTATATTCTAAGTATGACTTGGTTTACTCGTACATATAAAGAACTGGAACAGAGAAAATCAAACAGCATGCAAGTAATTCCCTTGTTCAAGAGTCTCAGCTCATCACTAAAATTGGGATTACAAGAAACAATTCCACCTGAAGAACATATTTCAATATGAGATCAAAGCAAATAACAACCTCACCTTCCGACAACACAGCTCCCTTCAAACACAACTGTATATACATAGACACAAATTAAAAAAAAAACAAGTATATCATCCCAGGAATGAATATTTACTTGCATGCTTAAATAAAAGAAAAAAAGGAAGAAATAATCTGGAAGACTGAAATGGCACCATCTGGTGACACCTGCCACGTGGCATGAATGGGTCATGCCACTTTTGTTGTTTGAAGTTCTGTGAAACAGGTTAGTGTATCAGCGTAAAAGCCTTTAACAGAAAACTCTTGATTAGCTACTGCTTGCTGTAAAGACAATTGTAGACAGGCATGTGGATTCAGATACTTCATTAAGAAATTACCAGAGTAGATCCAGTTATATGTAAGACTCACCTCACTTTAATTTATAGTTCAGCTCAGACCATTGAGCTTGCAAGTAAAATTAATGGGGAAGAGCAATAAATTACATTGCGTAGAAACATAATTTTTGTTCTCCAGTTACATGTACAGTTCGATTTAACACATAAAAAATGGAGTATAATACTAACTTGTTAATAAAATGTGCACAGCGCTGACATGTAAAAATAGTTTTATAATTGGTTGGTCCACTCTGTTAGCCTTGATGACAACACTAAATTTTCAAAACCCTACATTAGTAACATTGAGCTAACATTATAAATGCAGAAAGCTCATAAATGCATACAACAGAAATTCATTTGGCCTTTGATTTTTTGGGGGGTGTCTTTAAAGTGAAAACTGTAAAATTACCACATAATAAAACCCAGTACACTGAACACTAATTGCCCATTTATAAAAAGCTATTTTCCTCCAATCATGTAGGTGTGAGGCATAAACTTCTTGGGTTTTACGGAGCTGCGATTTATACCTTCAGTTCTGTTTCTCTCTGTTGCATTTCATCTTAAGCTTATAAAAGACGAGCTGGATTTTATTAATCTGCATCAGCATTCATTGGACATTAAATCTACGAACATCTCTACAGGGTTTTAATTGTGGCTCAATTGCCAACAATAATTGGGCCTCCGAGTAACGACGGAGAGCAGGCCACCCTCGCTGCCGGGCACAACTGCTCACTCCAACACCAGCCACGATAGCCCACTTTGTCAGCCGCCCGAAGGGAAGTTGTCAAGTCTGGGACCCTGCTGCTTTATTCCTATAACTATGTTTTAGAAACACCTCACAAGTGGAATTGTGGTTGCCTCATCCAGAAAATGTGGAAAGGATTAATGTGGCATGTAAAACAAATCACTCCTGAGCTCAGCTGAGAAAGTGGGTATTAAAAGCACTCCAGTCAAAAGAGCTTTAGTGAAAGGGTCATGGTGATATACAGTCAGCACATGTTGGGCTGGTAAAGCTGCAGGGTGTTTGGAAATGGTAATGGTCCATGGGTGTAAATTCTTTCAAGACCTCTTAAAGGCACATGTGTTTCTTGAGCATGTTCTCCAAACAAGGACCTGTTATAGGTTAGATTCACTGAAGCTTTTAAACTTTATTGATTGGTTTGTGGTATTTCAGGTTTGCTTACTGATTTGTTGGGGTTTTTTTTAATGCTGTTGATAAACACAGAAAACTATCATGACTTAATCTAAAACTTATAAATTTATAAACTATGTTGTATGTAGCTTTATTGTACTATATTTCAGAATGTGTTCTTTCTTTTCTTTATGCCAGTAGTCACTGGATTCAGAAGAGTTAAGGGTCTATCAACATTTCTTTTATGAACACAGGTTTGTTAAAATGTCTGTAGTTTTAAGGTAAAAAATGTCAGACCCTTAACTCTGACATAATATTTAGTGTGCCTTTAAATATGTTTGTAACATTTGTAACATAATATTTCCTAAAGTTATTAAAAAGATGGCTCATGGCAGCTTTTCTTGTTAAGCTGGGAAGACTTACAGTCCTTAGAAAAAGCTTTATTTTATTCTACAAGTCAGTTTTTTCATTAGGAGTTTCACTGTGATTTAGCATAAAGAATAAAAATCTGATAACATATATGTACCATGTAGTCCTTTTTTATGCAAAAAAATTGCCACCATAAGATGGGAAATGTTCAGAAAAGGGTTTTAGGCAACAACTCACCTTGACTTCTGTCAAAAACATAAGGGTTCAGTAATTCCATACATTAGGCCTTCTGTGCAGGGTTCACTTCACTTACATTTTAAATGGAGTCATTTCTGAGAAGCATGTGTCAGATGTTAAGCAGTACACAAACACATCTTTATACAGACTGAGTGGCTGCAAAGTGGAACAAAAAAATCCCCAAGTATCTACTTGCTACAGTACTTGCCATGATATAATTAAAACCACCAATAATCACTTCCAACGTGCACCATTCAGATGAGAACACATCCCTGCAGCAAGTGGCCTGCATTCAATTCTAAGGAAGCTTATTACAGCCATGGTCCAACCAGTATAATCAGATTTGGCCAACAGAATGCTATTTTGGTTAAGTGCACTAGGATTTTTCATTTGTATTTCTGCATGTATTTGTATTCACAAAGGCCACTGTTAATTATTTTATGTGGTCATTTAACCTGTGTTCACTATAATAGACTTGAAAGCAAAAGCACAGATTGCAGTTACATGATGTGGTAGGTGAAAACATTTGTTCTGAATAATAATATTTAATGGAAATCGTATTTAAAAACACTGAAGAGTTGTTTTCTTGCAAACCCACAGGACTGCTATGAACAGGGGCTATGGTTAAATGATCAAAAACCTACTTAGTCAAGTTAAAACAAATAAATAAAATAACATGTGACCTTGGGAAGGTTTAGGTTCTGTGTAGGTTCTGGTTCAGTGCCTCTGTCTTTGGCTGCAGCTACAACCATGACTACAAATATTGTTTCACAAGCTTCAGCAATGACACCATTTGTTACTTTTGCTTTATACAGCACTGGTAAAAGTCAAGATCACTCGTTCTCCTGCAACTTTTCCACCATGCAATGACGTTCCAGCCATAAGGCACAGGGACACACAGTAGTTATGATGTCACTTTATGAAAATCAGAAATCTTTGGCAATGCTGAACTTCAGATTCAAGTTGGCTGTCCTTTTCCCTTTCAGGAAGGTGAAGCGTGATGTACTTGTAACCAATCTTGAAACAGATGTCCTGTAGCTACTTGGGTAAACAGCTAAGGTAACTGGCCAAGACACATTTAAATGTTTTGTGAGGAGACACAGTCTAAAAAGAAAAAAAATGTTCACAGTACAATAACTGGACAACACTTTAATATGTAAACCAAATTATTGGTGTTGTGCACAAACATTTTAAAACCCAAACACCTGCAAGGAACAGCCAAATATTCTGAACAGAAGACTAGTCCTTCTGGGTTTCTTTACCCTTAAAAACAAAAAAAAAATAAATGTAGGGTTATGAAATGTTGTTTTTCAAGTTTTCTAAGTTACAGGGCATTTCTTTTCCAAGAGCACACAGTTGCTTTGTTAAACTCCGTAAAAGTTGACTGCAACTAGGAAAAGAAGGAAGACACTGCTTACCTTTTGTTTCAATTCTCACTTTTTTTTTCCCAAAAAAAATGGAACAAAACTTTTTTCATCTTTTCCAAGAAACAAAAGGGCAAAATTAAATTCATATCATCACAGAAGCAGCAAAATATGTAAGTTAGCTCACATTTTCACTTGCTTATGTGGTACTTTCCTTGTGTCAGCCATTTCATGAAGGGCACAGACAACAGCTACCAACCCTGTACAAAGCAAAAGAGAAGGTGGAAGGAGGCAAATGTTCCCTTTCTTCTTGCTGTTATTGCTCTCAAGCTGCTGACACTGCTCATTTTCCAGATAGTTTTTCTGTGTGGTCTTTTCCACATTTTCCATGCCCTTGCCACACTTTACCCACAGAATCTCTCTCCATCTCCCCAGAAAATACTACACAAAGGGCATGAGCACATCGCTTTAGAAACAGTCTCATAGTACACATGCAAGTGTGTCTGCCCCCGTGTTGAAAACATTTATCAGAGCCTTCCTATTTTACTCCTGCTTTCTTATTCACAAGTGTCATACCAACCCCAATATTTTATCAAAATAAAGTAGTCACAATTGAATTACCTATATATTCTGCTATTCATACAGTAAATACATCAGTACTGAAGCAATCTCAAAATGTCTTCTCTACTTCTTCTTGGCTATGGATTTTGCCATCATAAGAAACAAAACCCTGGTTAAGACTATGAACACACTAACCAGCTCTGTCTTCTAAACAAAAGGGAGCAGATACAGCAGGCAAGTGCCCCCACTAACAACTTTGAGCAGCAATTTTCAGGCAAACAAAAGGAAGCACTTTTCATTACAACGTACAATTAAATCATGGAACTCATTACCACAGGATGCTGCAGAAGCCAAAAGTATGACAGGGTTCAAAAGGAGATTAGACTAATTCATGAAGGATATGTCTATCAATGGCTATTAAGCATGGTGATCCGGATGCCCTCCAGTGAAAAGGAAGTCCCTAACCCACTGCCTACTGGAAGCTGGGAGGGATACCATTGGAAGGCTTTGTGCATATTTTTTATGCTCACATGTATAAAAATGTTATTTTAATTGGTCACCTCACAGAAACATTTAGTTCTCTGTCTTGCTGTTCTTACTCCTATTTGACCACTCAAATGTTTGCAATGTTCTTTTTAGGGATCCTTTTTCAGCAACTTCAGTGTTGTATTAGACCTTTAGAAACAAAACAGTAACTTATTTTAACACATTTACCTGATGTTATTCATCCAACTTGTAGAAATCTCTCTACCTTTGTTAAGCCGCAACATCAGTTCCCAGAAACCTGGTAAGTATAACTGAAATAAAATGTGATATGTGCACACCTGTACAGCAGATGACTATGTTAGAAGTGATTAAACAGCATTTTTTTTGTTTCTTTTAATTTGAACCTTACTCCCTTAGAAGAATAGCAAGAAATTGTTAGAGCCAGGAGTCGTCTGAGTATACCAATTTACTGAAGCTGAGGATGTGGCACCTGATTTTACAAACTGAGGACAGATAATTCTGAAACCTCAAAGAAGACAAAGTTCCTACAGTAAAACTCTTCCTGTGATCTTACATTTGAAATGTGTTTGTGTCATTTATATTACAATTATGTTCTAGTGCAAGATACAATTGGAGTGTAAATTTCAAGATTAAATCTACCTTGAAAACTCAGGCTGAATCGGGTTTATAGCCTAGAGGCAAGTTGTGAATCCCATAAAGCATTGTTTGAGGGACCTGGTTAGTGTTCTGTACACCTGCTTAATGTTTTTTTTTTTTCCATAGTCACAAATGTCAGACTGCTCACTAACGCATTGAAGTTTGAATGACAGCCATACACTTGAGCACCAGTTATGTTTTTTTCACTACCAAATTGGACTATAAATGATGAAAAAGAGGTCAGAAAGGAAGTATAGAAGCATACAAATTTGAAAGGGGAAACTGCTAATAGTCATAAACTGTGTGCAATCAAAGGACTGGCAAGTCATTGTGAATTACCTGCTCCATGAATTACTGATCTAACTGCATTATGATATGGAATTTTCTAACCCCTTTCATCTGTTGTGCAATGGCTACTAACAGCTCCTGGATCAAAAGCATGACTGCCCATGAAATCATAGAGAAAAAGCCCACAACACTGACTTTCATAATGAGCACTTATTTGTTAAACTTTTTTTTAATATGCAGGCTTCACTATTTATTGATTCACTGATTGGATGTACTGTAAGTGTGCCACCTACCAAATCTGAGGAAATAGCACAGAAATGATCAGCAGAGTCACACCTCAAGGTAAGTCAAAATGTGTAAGCACATGTACATAAGCACTTATAGGTTATATATTCCTCCACTAGTGGTAAAATGCAGAACAAACAAACAAAAATGTCCCAATGTTTAATTCAAATGATCCAAAATACTTTAGAAGCAATTATTTTCATGTTAGCAATTTTACTGACTGTATAAAGTTAATGAGACAATTAGCTTGTACATGCCAATAGAACCAATCTGAAGACACAGTCTAAGGTTTATATTAACAGTGATAAGACAATTTCTACAGGAGCCTGTCATATCATACATTCTCCAAAACAGAATTCTAAGCTCAAGTTACGACCACAATAACTAAGCTAGAGTCAGCAGACATATTAACCAAAACATGTATCTTCTTCAGCTGGGCTTAGAAATTCCTGTGGTGTGTATTACAGTATTTAAAATACATTTCTAATTAAACACTTTTTTTTCCTTTTTTTTCCCCTCTTTTTTCTTTTTTTCCTTTTTTGTCCCCTAAATGTGTTTTCCTAGACTGGATGAGAAAAAAATTAGATTAGTTATCCTCACCCATGCAAATTTTAAAATAAATAGATAACAAATAAATTAGGTGTATATATAATATGTACATATTTTGACAGATATCTCTTTTGTTTGGTATATTTCTTCTGGGACAACTATGAATATGTCCAGAGATAAAAATGTGAATTGATTTCATCATGATGACAGTCTGCACAGTAAACATGCCCCTATTTTGGTGGTTATTATAGGGAATGAATGCTTCAGGCACTGACAACTGCATCATTATTTCAGTGTGAATACTTACCACCTAGGATCATATTTATAATTATATGAAGTGTAAGCAAAAATAAAGGAAATGCTGTCAGTATCACCTTGCTGGTACATCAGCCAAGAAAATAGATTTTCTCTTCTGTGGAAAGAAGTGATTGTGAATTTTCCTGAAGGACTCATATTTTTGTAATGGAAAGAAAACTTTCAAGGATGTGCTATGGCAAGAAAGGCTGCAGGTGGGGCAGTGACCCCCACTATATGTTTCCCTCCCCTCAGCCACCTCACTTCCAAGGCAGAGGTCTCTCAGGGTGTCAGGAAGCTGGAGGAGCAGCTCTCTGGGGAGCGGGGAGCCAGGGGAGCCTAGGCTGGCACATAACCAGGAGCACAGGCTTCCTGGACAGCCTGTTTGCCTGTTTTCCATTGAAATTTTCAACATGTTTCTGTGAAATGTTTCAATTCTGTAAAATCAGCATTTTGCACTGGAAAATTTTCAACCAGCTCTAATGATCAGGGCATCTTAACATCTCACGCAGAGGTGAAGGACATTAAATTTTCATCCCAGAGACAGTGAGCCAAATGCTGCTCTTGCCTGCATCCTGCTCCACAGCCGTGATCATCATCTGAGGTGTCTGTGACAGCAGGCTGGTGGTTCCCCAGTGAGGGTCACCATGCAACAGCATATTCTCATTCCGTTGGTACAGCTTGACTGAAACTGTCAAACAGGAGACACAATGAATTTGATGTGGCCAAATACAAGGCTATAGAAAAGACCATTTGTGACATGCTTGGGAAAAGACAGAATTTTTTGAAGCTAGAAAGAAATTTCAACAATTTAAACTATCATAGGAACCAAAAAGAACCATTCTCAGATCCAGTCATGAACACAAGTTTTTTTATGCATATATGTACCTTGGAGCATTTGAGTTTACATCTCTTTCTTTGGTGAGTTATTTGGTTGATTTCCATGTCTTCCTTAGGAGGTGGCTTCATAAACTGGACAAAAAGGTATGGATTTTATTCATGTGAAAACCTCATTCAAGAAAAATTTCAGGAAAAGAACCACAAGAACATCCAGCAAAACAGTAAAATGAATGGTCAGTCAAACCACTAGTTAAAACACCTCTTTATGTAACCTATCTTGTTTTCAGTGAGAGATCTCAGAAGTTTGTTCTACTAAGCAAAGTTAAAAGTTAGCTAGAAAAGTGTCTAAAAATACAAGATAAATCATTGTAAACAATTATTCAACTAAGATTTTTAAGAAACAAATGAATCTGCATGATAGAATCTAATGCTTGATAGGTTGGGCTTCTTTTGAGTCAGCATAATGAACTGAAATATATTTCTTTATTGCATGAAATACTTAAGAGAAAGGTGATATCTTCCTGTAGCTGATGTTGAAACTCATAAAGATAATTTAGAATTTGCTGTCAGCAAGAGTGTTAAATCATCAAGCTACATGAAGACAATCATATAAATCCAGATCTTTTAGTTCTATTTTACAGTTTATTTTTAAGGACTGGATTTCAAACTATTGAGGTCCTTCAATTTCTGATTGGTGCAGATATAATCTTAGGAGAAAGAGTCATCTTGGAGCAAGTCATGCAATGGTCTTGGTCTAAAATCAGCCAAATAAATTTCAGAAAGAATGCGTGTTTTTCACTGTGTTAGCCATGAAAGGAGGCTGTGGGTACAAGCTTAGAGTAAACATGTACACAGCAGATTATTTAAGCAATGTGAGATGAAATCAACCCACCTTTCTTTTAAGATAACTTTTCATGAAATAAATTGCTGGTCAAGCTCAGGCTGTAGATGACTAATGATCTTAAATTTTGCAGGAGCAAGTTTAATAAATGGCATAATGACATCTGTGCTTTAAATTCTTGTCATGATAGAGAAATCCTTAAACAGACTAGACTCTGAGGCTCAGTAAACATTTTACTAAGTGACCTCCAATTTAGGGTTTAGGTATTAGGAGTCTCATTCATTTCAACCGTTACAGCAGGACGGCAAAGGAAAAAAAGAAAATGAAAAAGAATGAAGGGGAAAAAAGAGACCAAGGGAAAAAAACCCAATCAAACAAACAAACAAAAAAAACCCTGAACAAACAAGAGAAGAAGCCAAAACATGAGAACAAAAAGAGAAACAGAAACAACTTACAGAATTGCCAATTGGTTTTTGTGCCATACAAAATCATGCATAAGCCACAGCAGATAATCTTCCCATCATTACAGGAGGCAGCCCTAAAACAAATTTCCAAATTTAGGAAGCTCAGTGATTGGGGAGGCTGAACCTGGAGCTGTGCTTTGCATCTGGCAGAGCTCTCGCCATGGGGTTGTGCCAAGCCCCCAGACATAAACACTCCCCCACGCCGTGGCAGGGCACTGGGTGTCTGGCCTACCTCCAAGCCAGCGCCAGCTTTTCCAGGCACTCCTCATCCTACAGACACACAGTCACTTGTATGTTGGAAGCGATATATCATGTACACATCCAATATATAAAGACAATTTTCATATTGCATGTTTTGGGGGTTTAAATTATTTAAAATTTCATTAAATTATACATGTTATTCCAAATTTCCCAACTGATGGCTCTCAGTTAACCCCACTTCCAACAGAGAGTAGGGGGTTTTTTGCATGTTGAAGACAGAAAAACTTGACAGCATTGCTCTCCCTTGGGTACTTTTTGTTGAAAGGGGACTACTACATGCAGCTGTGGGTGAATACTGCTGGCCACTGCTTTTCCTGCCACACAATAAGAGGTGTTACAAGTCCAAGGGAGATACACTTTGGGAAGTATACCAGTGCCAGAGGCAGACCATGTGAATATACACATACAGTCAATGCAGAAGTACCTATATCTGTATCCATACAAACGTATACGTGTATATATCATTTAAGGTGTGAGATGCTTGGAAAAAATGCCAGGGCACATACACTTGAATTTACATGTGTGTGTTTGTGTATATATGGGAAAGAGGGTAAGTATATTTGTGCACATGTGCTCCTGATGTGCTCCCAGAATGCCTTGTATTTTTGCTTGGTTACTTCAGTCCCCAAGTCTACAATAATGCATGTCACCCTTGTGGATAACATTTTGTTATAAATCTAAGCATGCAAATATTTGTGTCAAAGCTGTCTACGCGTGCAATCAGTTGAGAAGCTGAAATGCCTTCAAGTCATGTAACAACTGTTTTCATTTTCTCTCAAATGGTGTTCCTGTTATTTTCTAATCTCTGCGGTTTTTTATTGTCATTATTCTGCTCTAAAGCTTAACTGCCTTTCTATTTGCCTAACTCCTAGGCAGTGAGAAGAATGTGTAGGAGCCATCTCCAAATTTTAATACAAAGACAGCTAAAATTCCAATCTGTATCAAAACAGTCCCTTGCAGAGCTGCTCAGCATTTCTTTTGTCTACACAAACCCTGTCAGAGAAGCCAAAATGCAGCCCTAAGAAACTACCAAGGATCCTGTAATAAGCACTTTTTTCTAATGTGGCAAGGGCTTTGAAATTCAAGTTATAAATGTGACAGAAGGATTGAATTCAAGTTTGCACTGTAGTTATAGATGCAGTACAGCTGGGTATGAAGTTTGTGCTTGTGTGCTCCCCCAGTGCACTTAGTCAGTAATGACCTGGGCCCAGGACTTCCCCCACAGAGGGAAGTGCAGGCTAATGGGAGACCATGGACAGACTGAAGAGACAGTAGAAATATTCATGTAGAATGGTCTTCCATACATAGTTAAAGCAATTAGGAAATGTTTTGCGGGTAGTTTATCAGTACCAACGAATCATGGGCATGCTTAAGTGGTGACGTAGAACCATGTTCTTCACAGTTTAAGAAGTCTCACCTAATCCAGCTAAAGATGACATTGCAGTACACTACAATCCCTATCTAAATAGCAATTGATCATCTTGTTTGAGAGATTTGATTCCCCACATGAGTAGTATCCTACTTAGACAAGCCAAAATCTCAGGGGTTTGCTGGTGGTTTTTGTGTATTTCTTCCTTTGCGTTTTCTGGGTTTTTTAATAAATCATCCACAAGTCTGTATGCAACACCTTTTAAATGTAGGAAATCTCAAACAGAGATACTGGAAAGGGAGGTTTCTGGTATCTACCTTCATAAAACAACAACAGGACGATTTGGACTATAGTGGAACTTAAGGAAAATAAATGTGAAATTGGCAGGACTCAAAGTAAGTCCACCTGTCCAAAGATGACTTCAACTGTAAACATTTTGGGGAACTCACAGTTACCACCCACAGTGAGGATGACTGTGGGAACCAAGATGAACTCATCAAAACAGACCTGACCTTGACTTCCCCCTAGCACTAATCCTAGCACTCCCCTTGCTTACTCTGTTTTAGTACACTTACCAGGTTTTCTGAAGTCAGTGGCCCAAAAGGGCACATGACCATGGCCTCCTCTTTTGGGCTCTATTTACTCAAATAATAGTAAGTAATAATAAGAATTAGCAAGAATGAAAACAACAATAACAATCTTTCTTTACAGGGATCAATAGCATTCAGTTACCTGAATGTTCATTTAAGACTTTTTTTCTGTAAGCTAAGGGAGTTCATACAGAACAGATGAACATCAAAGGCAGAATTCTCATCTTCCTTTTACTGCCATAAATTTGAAGCAGCTCCTTATACCCCCAAGGAATTAAATGAACTTTGCAGTTTCTAAAATGAGGTAAGAATTTGGCCCATACCATGTACAGTAACAGTCTCTTTAATGAACGGACATGAAGAGGAGAAAAAAACACCGCCAACAACAAAAATAAGTAAAGTATTGTCCTTAAGTGAGCAGCATTGTTTAAAGGAGGGGTGTTCTACGAGCCTATAGGAAGAGATACGCATTCATAAATCCTTGTTTGTTGCTAAGTGATGGGCCAAGTTGTATTTAGCCATACCAGCAGCAGACTCATATAAGGACCAGGAGCAATAAAATTCATATGGATAGTTTTCATACATACAAAGGTTTCTTGTACCATATGTCACATATTCAGTTTCTAGGAATAAATAAATTAACTATATTTTTCTGACTGAAAATATTTTCCACATGCGAACAGACTTAAAAGCACATTTAAAAAGATGCAATAATCAGATTTTAAACTTTGACTTTAAATTCAAAGCAGAACTTGAAGTAAGCCTTTGGGGTTGCTCCTCTTTTTGAAGAAATGAACAGTTCTTGTTACCTACTTAAAGCAATGAATGGCAACACTCAGTCACAAAAATGCAAGAGAACTACTTGGAAGAGGAGACTATATAAAACACATTTAAACACCGAGATCATAATAGCCAGCAAGATTTGGAAAAGGCTGAAGCAAAAGTGGATTTGAAATTTTAAATAATATCCTGAAGTCTTTGCTTATCAACCATTACTTGTTTCCAGGGGAATGAATCGTGTCAATTCCAATTCCCTAGCTACCAGACAAATTACTGGAAATAACTTCTCTCAGAAATATAGAGTCAGTTATTTTCACCAAAGACATGGCCAGCTAGGCAGAATGTAGAATGAATGTTGTTGATTGGATCTCTTTGGTAAGGACTGTCAGAAAACAGTATACAGTAGTTGCTAAACTGTGATCAGACAGTAAAAGAAAGTAGCAGTTATTCATCAGTGCTGTGCCCTTGATTTTTATTTGAGTATGCACACAGAGCCTGCATGGGCATGGGGGCCAGGCAAGCAGGACAGGGAAAGAATGGGAAAAAATTAAGCAGGAGCCCTATGGGCAAGCTGCACAACACATTGCAGTCTCTGAAAAATGCCAGTGCAGACCCATCTATGAATCATGTCTTATTTTCCTTTTTTTAGGGTTTAGTTTACACCTTTCTGGCTTTTCTGAGATGCAGCACTTTCAGGAAAAATCAATATCTGATCACAGACAGGTAGGGTAAAAAATGCATAGCATGCTGTGATGAATAACAGATGTTAGAGAAGCAGTCACTACAGACAGAGCAGTAGTTCCCACTTGTAACATTTTGTTTTTCTTTGATGTGGTCTGTGTATATCTCCTGCTGCAGAAGCCTAGCTAGCAATAAAATACCAACAAGAAATATGCCCAGGGACTGTAATTAGGTGGTACAGATCCAGACTGAAGGGAGGAAAACGAAATATTTTCATCACTAGAGTGTTTGAACTGGCACCATAGAAAGAATAACTGCATAGAAGGTCAAGAGACCTTGGTATACCTAATCTAGAAAAAGAGGATGGGAGAACAAGCCAGAAACATCAGGGACCTTGTTACTGAGCCACAATGCCACTAACACAATCATGAGCTATTGAGGTTCTTTGGCTCTTAGGAGCTGTTATGTAACACCTTGCATCAGTAGTTCTGGGAAGATGAGTACCCCACCCTGCCTCCTGTTCCTGTATAAGAACAGGAGAAGCATGATTAGGATTTTTCACACAGCATTCTCCTTAGTTCTTGAGGTAGAATTTTTACTTTCATGTTTCATAGGCCTTGCTGGACTTTTCTCTCCTGAATGAACTATTCTCTTTTATAACCTGTGTAAAGTTTTGGCACTTTGTGACGGTGAATCCCACAGACTGATTATAAAATGAGGTGTTACTTCTTTCATGATCCAGCAAAGTCAAAATGTTGTGTCATTTATTCTGCCTCTTTTGGCTGGCAGTCACTCAAAGTACGTGCCTTTGAGTCACTGGCCTCTAAGGTGATTCTAGTTATATGTTGACAGATTTTAATAGGACGCTTGGAAGTACTATAGGTCTTGTGATTTTTATTTCTTCTACCCTTTCCAAACTGTTCTACAGTGAGCAAGAAAACTATCAAACACACTCTTCATAATATAATAGGACACAGAATGTTATCATATGCTCTATTGTTTTTAAAATCAACATTAAAATAGTTTGTGCAACTTTGCTGTGTTTGAATTAAACCTAACTACTGTTACAGTGGTGCATTTGGGTTGGTTGGGTTTTTTTTTTATTTTTTTGTTTTCTTTTGGGGTTTTGTTGTTGTTGTTGTTGTTTTCTTCTTACATTATTAAATGTAGGTAACAAGCCACAATAAAATTTCCAGCTCATGTTTTCTTAATGCGATTATTTATCTTGACTTTTGAGACACTTCTTTTGAAAACCCTCCTGAACTGCATTGCCCCTAAGTGCACAAAACAGTCAACCTGAACGAGTACATAACTGGGGTATAGTGAAAATTAAAATAAAGTACATGCCCTTTGGGAATATGTTTGTATCACAAATACGGTAACAGCTGGCAGTGGTTGATCCAACTCTTGGCAGACTCTGTAACAACCTCAAAGACACAATGTTTCAGAAACAACTGATGAGTCAGCTGCAAAAGGTTGAGAGATTTAGTTCAGAGAAGCTCATTTATTATATAATGAAATAGTTCCGTAACATCCCATATTTGACATCCCATAAGAAAACCAGTTACAAGCTGATCTAATAATACCACTTATTATTGAAATTGCATGAACATAACCCAGTATCTGACCCTCTTGCCAGCTTCTTATAGACTTGTAAATCTTTAACCATTTGGGTCTGTAATTTTCCATGTTTTTTTCTGTTTTCCTATGACCCACTTCTGTTGTTTTGGGTTTTTTTCAAACTAACAAAATACTGTGTTTCTTTCCAAGAAAAGCTCTTGGGAGGAAAAATGTTGTTTTGTTCCTGTGAAATAAGGCCTGATGAACTCTTGTTGAGAATCTGACATTCCTGCTTTGGAACAGGAGTATGAAATTTGGGCTATAGTGAACTTTGAGAAGATTTTTTTTTTTTTGCAACTTTCATTATGGTCTTTTATAACTGGTGCTTCAATCATTGTGAACTTCCAGAAGTAGTTTCTGAAATTGTCCAAGTTTCCTTTGCTTCCCACAGACAAAGAAAGTGTTTGAAAGAGTTCACATTTTAAAAAATTTCTCCCTTCACTTTTGGGAAAAAAATATACAAGAAAAGTAGTCAAAAATGATAAAACACTCAGACAGAAAGGATTTAATAACAAAAGACAAGATATTGTTTACTTTTTACTATCTCTGCAATAAAAATGGAAGCATTTGGTCGCACACCACATACAGTGTGCTTCATGGGAATGTTTCCCAGTCTCATGTGCTATGCCCTGTGGAAGACAGCCATGCTCACTATTGATCTGACCTCTCAACATTTACTGCGTTTTCACTGGCTAGACATTTTCGGCCCTTTTTCCAACCTGACAATTAAAGCCTTATTTGCAGCTGTGTTTGTGAAGCTGAAGCTTCCATTGTACTATTTTTGAAAGTCTAGGATTTACTAGATCTGTGGAATAGAAAAGCTTCGCTTTTGAGGACAAAAGAGGTACATAAAATATTAAAAACAAGAAATAACTACTATTCCTGGACAAAAACTATTGCCCCCACAGCAAGGTGATGAGCAAAAGCAGCAAACATAAAAGAAGAAGAAGAAAAGCAGTAATAGTTTGTTCTTTTCTGGAAAGTCTGGCTTGCTAGTTGAGTGCATGGAATGAGTTGCAGGGGAAAACGAAACTAGAGAATATGTAAAGCTGGGAGATGAGATTATCGCCCCAAAACAATCCTTCAAATTCATAGACACTTCTGGATTCATGAGGTGAGAATGACCAGCACTGAGGACTGTAAAATTCATTTGTAGCATTTGAATTTGTTAACATACATTTGCAAGCTGTCTCCTTCTAGAAGGGGGGGCAGGAGGTGCCCTGGAAAGCAAGGGCAAAGAAATGTAATTGTTTAAAAATTGCTTCTTAAAATGAGAGTGACAATAGCCTGCATCCAGACAGTCTCTTTGCTAACAGTCTACACCAATCCAATCAAGTGTTACAGCTACCTTTTAAGTTTTCATCAGCATATTATTTTACAACAGCCTGATTCTGCAAGTGGTTATTCCCAGGTGCATAATTATTTACACATGGAGTCGACTGAAAACAATAGGTGTCAATGCATGAGTAACTACCTGGAGCACTGAGAGTCCTGAAATTGTTTCTGCATATGATAGGCAAGTTGCATATTTGCAAGGGGATTTTCTTTCCTATGTGTATTTGGGGCTTTTTGTTTCCAAAACTAAAGTGGAGATAGGCCCACGTCAAAATACCCAGACAAAACCTTCTGAACTTTAACAGTGGATAGCGTCCAAACCTACAGCAATCTCAGAATTTTGCATGTATAGTGGCTTTTTATAGTGGGCTGGATCCAAACCTCACACTGAAAAATATCCCCAAGGCAGTAGAACTTGGATCTGTGCTTTCCGGTTTGAACCCAAACTGAAAGTGTTGCAAGAAATATCTCATTAGTTTACTCTGTAGCATTGTCTCCAGAAATCTGTCATTGAACAAAGACACATCAACAATGGAAAAAAAATTATTAGTTATTTTTGGATAACCTGAAGGCCCTTTTAGTGTTGTAGCTCAATATTTTTTTGGAAACCAAGGTCTATTGCAGAGCTGTCTTAGATCTCTCTATCACGGCAGACAAGGCTGACTTTTAACACAATGAGAACATCAACATCACACTTGCGATGGCCAAAGTTTATAAAGATAGCAAAAGAGATCCTCCCATGAGGTGAAGATGAGGGCATGATGAAAAGTCAGATTTGGGGTGACTATCGCTAAAAGCAGTAGCTCTTTTCTTTCTCTTTCAACCCTCCTCTTCATTTCATGTTATGATATACCTCTACCCCACCTGCCATGATAGGAAGAGTCCTTCTTCTTCCACCTGCATTGTTCTTGCCTTGATAACAAGCAGCTGTGCCTGAAAGAGCTGGGAAATAGCTGCAACTTCCAATCCTTGTTATTTCAAGTATAGACAAAACCGGGCCACAGATTACATCAGACAGGCTGACAAGTGTGTCCTCCTCGCCAGACCTCCTTCCTAAAGCCACGTGATGAAAAGTGAAGCTGTTCCACTAGGTCCTAGCTCCTTTCAGAAAACAAAGAAAGGGGAAAACCAAGTATTTTTGGCTGATTTGCTTTCTTGGGAAAGCAATTACAGATATTTATGTGATCTATTTTGTCTCTTTCTTTGGTTCAAAAGCTGATCAATGTCACAGCCAGAAAGATATCTTAGAGAAGCACCATACCCCTACAGCATTCATGTCTTTGGCAATGTTAAAGGACAAATGCAATGCTTCTTCTGACTTGATAATCACACTGAGAGTGAAACATTGAAAGAAGAATGGTTCAGTTACCTTATGTTTGTGCCTTCTCAGTCCTAAACCAGGCTACAGCTCTGTCTGAACTTCTGCACCAACCATGGTCTCTGGAGCACTGATTGCTATAAAATCAAAGCAGTATGTCAGCAGCTGAATGCAGAGGGAAAAATATTGCTTGGCTGTGCCTTTTTATCCACTATTCAGAGATTTCTCTTGGCTCTTCAAATCACCACCAGATTTGGTAAACTATTTAAAAACCTCCTGAAGCCAACCAGAGAGCAATGCCAAGGACCTGGCCCACCATTTGGCTGGGGTTGGGTTGTGTACGACTTGCTCCTAATTTATTCATTTTACTCCAACAAACTGAACTTAAATAAAGTCAAGCACTGTGGAGTAATGTAGAAGATATTGTCCTAAATTGATAGCCCTTTGAATTTTACTGAGAGTTTTCCACTAACATCAAGCAGCTTCAACCCCTCACATTGATCCATAGGAGCACTTCTTCTCCACTTCCTTTCTCCATTAGGCATTATTTCCTTAATTTTCTAGATGGCTAATATTTGTCTCCCTCTTTCCTATATCAGCCACATTTGAGAACTAGAAAACAGTGAATAAAGTACTACTGGAAAATTAAGGCACATTTGCCTTTTACACTGTTGTGCAATTTTCTAAACAGAAATTTAGGTCTTGTCTTTAAATTCAGTCATCATGGTTTATGAAGGAATGCTGTTTGCAAAAATGGATTTGATCACATACTGATTACAACAGGTTGATATTATGATTTGGAAGATGCGCATTGTGTCAAGGGTTTGTTTGTTCTCTGGGGTTTTTTTTTGTTTGTTTGTTTTGTCTGGTTATATTTGAAGGAAACCTTAAATAGACTTTCATTAAACACAAATTGCTTTCAAGTTTTGGCTTAATGCCTGTAACTGTTTATACCTTGTGTAAGGAAGTCATCTATCTTAACCAGTGTAGGTCAAACATAATTTCCATGTTAATTAGATGTATTGGATCTGATATGTCAATGACAACATTCCATTTAAATAAGCAAAGAGAGGGTTCTTAACCTACACAATGCATGTACAGCCTTTCACAAACTAAATGTAATAGTCTGGAAATTATAAAATCACAGGCACTCATTCCAAGGCTCTGGAGCTGCTGGATGTTGGCTTTCTCCTTGGACCCTCACTTGTGGTAATATAATGGTGGAATTCTACAGAGTAATTATCACTAAATTATAATTGCAATAACGGAGCTGTTAAGTCACTCCAGCAAGACCAGTCTCCTGAATATAATCACCTAAAAAGGATGTATAGTTATTTTCGCTTTGACCCAGTGGAAATGTTCAAAATATCCCTGTGATTTTTTAAACAGTTACATGCAATTTTTGGTACTTTCCAGAAGAGTACTGATTAACCCAGTAATAACCAGAAGCTTTTTTTATCATGTGCATTTGGAATATGACTCTGTGCACTGTAGTCTCTGCTTTAAGTCTTTTGCTGCCAGATAAAGGGGATTTTTTGGAATATATTTTTGGAAGTAAATTCCAAGTATTATGGCAGCTGTTCTAAAATGTGTTATGACAAAAATAGATGCACAAAATGATTTTTTAAATACATTTTCCAGTTATTGGGAAATAACTACTGGAGTAATTTCTTTGGAGCCTGTACCTTTTATGTACTAATATATATATATTTGGTATATCCATATTTATACACATTACCTCTTTTCTGTGCATGTACTACCAGTGTGGAGACACAAACTCTAAAGAACCAAGATCAAATAGTCTTCTCAGGACTGAGTTGTGGCAAGTTCAGTACTCAGTTCAGCAGCTCAACAAATCCCAATGGGTCAGCTTGATATGCCTGGTGTCCCAAGCCAATCCACCTCAGGGGCAGCCAGAGGCCTGTCACCAGCCCATCCTATGCACAGCCGGTTCTCCTTTCGCTCACTTTGCTGCTCTGGGAAGGTCAGAGCTTATCAAGCTCTGGCAGTGCCTTTGGACAGTATTAATGGACACAGCATGCTGTGTGCCTGGCACACTCCACACTAAAAACTAGGGCGTTACACTCAGGAGTCCTTAGGTATGTCATATAAACACTGCTCTTAAATGCTTCTGTTATAGCCTACTCCTTCTCTGACCTTTCAAAGGCAGCTGGTTAGTCCAGAAACCATCACAGGAAAAAGGCTACCAACCATTTTAAATTGAGACATCATTTACTAAAAGCACATTGAGACAATGGAGGTTATATTAAGCTACTCCAGATGCAGACAGGCCTTCTTTTGGTCCTCTACACCTATAGGTCTGATTCCCTGATGCCTTTGATTTTGGTTGCTTACTGACATTACTGCTAAATTCTGTTACTTCTATTTTATACTAATGTAAGCATAAAGGAGCCAGAAAAACTGAATATTGTTACCAAGGACAGAAAACCCTTCAACAGATGGGAAAATGATCCCACTTGGCAAGAGGCAATGTTTGGTATTTAAAAAAAGGAAAAAGCTTTTGGATTTCAGCCACCAAATCCAGTCCCAAGTCTTGGGCTGTTCAGAGTAATTCCCAGAGCTCAAAAATGTAATGTACTGCTGTGGATCATCCATTAAACTGTCTATTGAATGGGGTATAATGCTAAACAGGCTGAGGAGAGCATATCATTCAGATTAATGCAGCTCCAACTCACAAAACCTTCAGAAATTATTTTTTTTAGGTAGGGCAACTTGGTGCTAAATAACTTTGTTTGCTGTGAGAGCCAAGATGTTAAAGCACTAGAAGCCCAGAATAATATTGCTATTTCTAGGGGCTGAATCATGACACAAGTATGCAATAAAATGGAAACAGAGTAAACACTAATAAACAAAAAAATCTGCATTAATTTCTACCTCTATAATAAAAACTTAGCAACAATATACCAAGAATTAAGAAGTGCTACATATTCTTTCTTTCAAGGCAATTTTTAAAAAAGTGTTTTACTCCAGTCATTGGTCCTCTAAGAAGCCCACTCTGACTATGTAAGTCCTTTTTAATGTTGTGAAATGCGTCATTTTCAGCTGCTGTCTGGTTAAAGTTTTAAGCAGACACTAAATGTGTCTGCTTATATTGTCATCACAGTATGAAATGCCATATACACAGTATCATAGGAAAAGCATCCTAAATTATTGTGGAAAATGTGGGTTTACTCAAAAATTAAGAAAAATATCATGTAACTCAAGCTTCTTGAACAGCTAGGCATTCTGAAAGTATTTTTAAACTATCTGAGCATATTGAAAAGAGTATTTTCCTCCAAAAGACTTGACCTCACTATGATGAGAATAAAATGGCATCATTAATCTGGCTGCCCTCACTTTATAGGTGATATACACATATATATGAATATATATATAAGTTTATAGGTGTGATTGGCATACAAATAATAAAACATTTGTGGCATGAAACAATGTATTAAGAGCTGTATTTCTCTATTATTTGCATTGCACATGCACATGCCCTCAAAATAAAAATGTCTTAGTTATTGAGTTAATCTGAATTTAAGTCATAGAGTTACAATTTGCATATAAATACTCAAAAGTATTTTTTATTTACTCTTAAGTGTTGACAGTCAGTAGGCAGGGAGCAGCGAGGGACAGGAAGAAGAAAGGAGAACACAGAGAACTTTTTATATGAAGTATTTGCAGTTGCTTTATATTGAAAACTCAAATTATATTCTTCTTGGTCCACAACCATAATCTGTGACCCTGTAACAGCACAGTTCTACTCCTCCACGGTTTGGTTGAACTTAGTTATTCAGTCTCTCAATGTCCTGTGATGCCTAAAGGAGAAGGGACACCGGAATATGTCTCTTGAAGACCTAGTTCGCTTCTCTGTAGTGGACTCAATAGTTATTATTTATTATAATAGTATTTCATGATTATGTCTTGAACTGAGACCCACAAATTATATACATATTGATACAAGCTTTTCTCATTCTGGTATTTTGGGGAAATAGCCAGATATGGGGATATACAGCAGTGTCCTCAGTCTCTGTGTACCTCATGAGTTTCATTCCATTTTCATACAGCCTGAGATATCTGGATGTTGGGTGTTTGCAAAATGTTGAAAAGGAGTGGAAAGTAAGTGAGAGCCTAAAACTTCTCCCTTGAAAAACTAAATCGTTCTTTCTGGGTGATACTGAGAAGTGTTGAGACAAAAATTAGAGGAACTTTGTATCTTTGCCCTAGTTGAAGAAAATAGTAACAAGACAACCTGAACCAAACATGGACATAAGCAGCCTCAGCCCCCAGTGGAGATTCACATCAAGGTCATCTGTCAAATAAGCAACAGTGAAGTACGTGTGCAGACTGTTTCTTGTGACATATGCCCTTTTCTGGCACTGAAAACAAGTAGTCTTCATCAGACTGTGGGACAATTTGTTTTAAATTGCAGCTAAAATAGTTACATTGAATTTAAAGTGATGAGTCAAAAGCAGAAAGACAACATCTTACAAACATGATTTGTAGGTTTAGTCCAGTGAAAGGCTAATACAAAGTCTTTCTCAACTCTCATGTGGAATCACTTACTTGAAAATAAGTCGTTTACTTGAAATGGTAGACTATCCCTTAGTTTTCTGAATTATATTAAAGTAGTGGAAACATGTATAGAAAAAACAAAGGCAAACAAATGTATAAAATCTACACCTCTTCTTTCATCAACTTTTACATGCACTCTCCAGTGCAGCTAAAGGATTGCACCATTAGACATACAAACCAGAGAGTAAATGTAACAAGTAATGTGTCCAGAAGGAAAGAGTTTTGCACAAAAGAACTGACCCATCTCACATATGAGAAGTATAGATCAGTAATTTAAGTGCCATTTGCTTTTATATGACAATCTCAAGAATCTTCTGCTGTGATTATACTTTTCTGATTCACACTGCTTTCAGGCACATAATTTTCTCAGTTATATGGGAGACACTGAAAAAAATCAAGTTTTTTTTTCTTTTTGTCTTTAAAATTAGAGTGAAGCATTAATATTGACATTTCCTAGCTGCTCTTAAATATCATATTATGAGAAACAGAGATACAGGATTCTAACCAAGGAAGACCGAAGGAGATTTTACATTCCTAGAATGCTGAAATGGCATTAGATATTTTAAGGTATATATTAGAAATACCTTTGTTTAGGTACCCGAATTGCTTCCTGTATAACAAAAAAGAGATGATTATTCACAATCTATCTATAACTGATTATGTGTGGGACACTGGAGACAGAAGCCTTTGCGTGAAGGATTTGGTCTGCCAAGCAAAGACACTCACAGAAGGCTTGGGGTTTGCCAGGGTGAAGCCACTACTCTGCTACAGCTGCTACGGTGAAGACATCATAGTCGTAATAGTTCATGGCACATCTTGACAGCAATGGCTACTGCAGATGGTTTGAACTAGCCCAGATGACCTTGCCCTAGCTAGCCTCAGAAACCCAGGTAAAGCTGTGCAGAGCTGGATGGACGGGGCCTTCAGTAATGGGCTGGCTGAAAACAGCTGGGGATAGTAACATCTTAAACTAACACAGCTGTCTGCAAATTGAACATCTGTCCACAGGCTAACTATTCAGCTGTATAAGAAACGAAACAAACTAGATACACTTTGGACGACTTAAAAATGTGATTCTTACTAGTAGATGGCATCTTAAATCTTACAAATCCCTAAGTATTTCTTGCATTACAAACATGGCAATCCTCATTTTTCTCCTTTGTGTCACTATTCTCTATCAGCTTGAAAAGAAACAAAGGAGCTGCAGAAGTTGCACAAAGCCACTTGTACAGGTTATTTCTTGATGAGGAATTAACACAACTTTCAGAATGATAGTGGTAATGACACATATATAGAGATATATATCTTCAAACAAGTCTTCTTAAAACTGAGCAGGCTGTGTTGGGCTACAAATATGCAATAAACAGAAAGTAAATTGAATGAAATTCTTGCTTCCTATGACATATTATTGAGACTATCTTAAAATCTATGGCAACCTTAAACTGTACTGAGAGTTTGTAATGTTAAGGCAGTGAAACAATTCTCAAATAATGTCATATGCCAAGAAAAATGATCTATATAATGCTATCTATAAAAAAATCGTATTTTGATGAATTCCACTATTGCATGACTGTATTTATGATACATAAATATTCTGCTCCTGCCACACTGTATGACCCTACTGTTGTGTGAGCTGTTGAGAGTAAAACTAGGAACTGAGCTGATTCTGTGAGACAGACCCTGAACAGCATTTATAAATAAGACATTTTGGCACATGCTCATTAAAACTAGTGATGAAGAAACAAAATGGTTAAATAACCCATTATCAATCCCTGAATCAGCAATTGGTGAAGGAGGAAAATTGTGTAACAACAAATTTTCAACATACAATAAGCACAAAGAAATACAATAATATTTACATCTGCATAATAATCAGTTATTTAGTCAAATAACAGCAATAGCATTCTTTGTGAATATTTTAAGGATATGTTTGGTCTGACATACACATATGTATACATATACATATGTAGGGGAAAAAGCTGTTGTGTTGTTGTAGCAAGAGGTTTTTCCCCGTGTCCCAGCCAGCCCACTCCCAACGTGACCCCAGGTTCAGTGTCCAGATACCTGGAGATCTTCTCACAGAGATAAGGTCCAGGCTCCAAAGGTTAACAGCAAGAACGGTCAGACAAACTTTATTGAGAGGAAACAGGTTATATAGGGTTTGGGGGGTGACCATGCAGTCAGTGCCAGCTTAGGATAGGCTGAGGGTCTCCTGGTCATGTACTTGTGGACTTCTCCCATTGGCTAGTTGCCAGTGCTCATCACCCCTTAGGAGCCAGCCAGACGCCATTTACCTGGGGGTTTCCAGGCTGTTTACTTCTT
Source organism: Sakesphorus luctuosus (assembly GCA_013396695.1). Classification (NCBI taxonomy): domain Eukaryota; kingdom Metazoa; phylum Chordata; class Aves; order Passeriformes; family Thamnophilidae; genus Sakesphorus; species Sakesphorus luctuosus. Next base: position 405,246 of record VWZD01001286.1, read on the forward strand.
CAGGCTGCCTCAAGGTCGTTGTGACCTTGCCTGCCTGATAGCTCCTAGGCTGTGTGTTATGCACCTACAGGGCTCAGACTAAATCTCCCCCACATACATATATATATATATCTCTATATATGTATCTATTTGAGTTAAATTCCTCTTTGTGCTGCTTAATTGAATGACATATTTGTGCCTTTGTCCTATTTTGATTACTTATGAAACATTCTTAAAAAGGATTTAATAATAAATAATGTGTAGTTTTTAAGCTATTTCTCAATAGTAATAACAGCACTTGTCAATAGGATTTCTGCCTTCAGAGCAATCTGTGCACATCAGCCCTCACAACATCATTGTGAAACAGCTGTTTACAGCAGACTTGGACAAAACTCCCTCCTTGAAGACAGAGATGGAGGTGTTTGTGCTGCTGTGTAGAGACAGATGCTTCACATGGTGAAGGTGTGTCCTTCTTTCACTGCTGAGACCAGTCCTATGATTAACCTCTTCATTTGTCTCCTGTGATGGCAGCGGAACCACAGCTAGAGAGCTTCTATCCTCAGACACCAAATGCAGAGTAGCTAAAGTATCCTCAGCCTTCCTGATGAAATTATGCCTCTAGTAGAAGACTGTAGAAGGCATCAGACACGCTCACTTTATGAATATGATCTATTATCAATAACGAAATCTTCCTGACACTTTGGTGAGATATGGAAAAGCTATGCTTATATTAAAGGTGGGAACTAAAGGTCAAGACAGACAGTGACCTAACTTCAAATCATTCAGAAAAGCACTGGTGAAGACATTCTGGTGATTATACCACAATATCCTGTGTGCTAGTCCATTTTTGCATGCATCAAGTTATCCCAGACCACAAGTCAAAAGAGAGTTTAAGAAACCCAAAAGTCCAAATTCACAGGACTGCCCGGTGTTTCCCTGGAAGAAATGCATTGGTTCCATGATTCAGACTCCATGTTATTTCTCCTTTCCTAATGTGTAAAAGAAGCACAGCATTATATGTCTGTGAACTGCAAGGCAGCCTTTTTTAGGAGGTTGTCAGGCTCTGATGAAGAGCAAATTCCATGCATTTCATCAGGATGCCCCAGTTTTATGCCCTTTACTGTCTCTGTCCCGCTGACTTGAGCTTGCAGAAGAACTTTCTGTTTTGTCATCACCTTCCACCAACCTGGCAGGGGTTTCTGCTTTTCTAGAAAAGATGGTCTTCAAGACTGCCCTTCAGGATCTATGGAAAATTATCTCAGCTCAGTCAGAAGAAGTTGCTGTCAGGATTCTGTTGTCATCTTTTCCTTTCAGTGCTGCCCTTCAGAATGGAGTGGTGTGCTTTGGGGGCTTCCAGAAATATTCAGTTTTCTCAAAAATTATTCAGTCACATCCTTCAGCATTACAGCTGCTTGGTTTCGATTCAAATTACCTGCTGAGTATGCAGGAGGCTGAAAACACCACACAGTTTGCTTATATGGTTCTGGAAGAAAAATCTCGTAGTGCGTAGTTTCTCAAGTTTGAGTTCCTGTCAACCTTGACAAGCAGGTGTGAGAATAGACCTGAAGTCTGAGGAATCTGGGGGAATTTTCCTTCCTAACACTCTGAGCATCTGTCTGAGGTTCAGGCAGCTATTCCATACAAGTTTTGTTAAAGCATGCATCAGGTGCCTCCTGCAATAAATTTTCAGCTTAGCAGTTGGAACTTGCCTCCTTAGCTGACCTCCAAGGTCAGCCTTGCAAGACGGCCAGTACAGTAGACCACAATGGGCAGATGAAGTGCTTGCAGAGGACAATAAAACAGGACTGTGAGATCTATGTTTGACAAACCAGTGTTTTGGGACATTACTTGTTCCTTCCTGCTGCATTACTGCCATGTGAAAAGTAAAAAGAATAACTGCTTTCTCCACAGAATCCTGTGAGATAGGGAATAAAGTTCATCATGTAGTGTATGATCTAATGGCTTGACCCTGGCTAGATGCCAGGTGCCCACCAAAGCCACACTATCACTCCCCCTTCTCACCTGAGAGAAAACTAGCGAAAGGCTCATGGATCAAAATAAGGACAGGGAGAGATCACTCACCAATTATTGTCACAGGCAAAACAGATTTAACTCAGAGAAATTAGTTTAATTTATTACCAATAAATTCAGAGTAAGATAATGGGAAATAAAACCAGTCCTTAAAACAACCTTCCCCTCCTCTTCTTTCTTTCCAAGCATTACTTTTCTCCCAATTTCCTCTATCTTCTCCCTGTCTGCAGCACAGGAGGACAGGGAACAGAGGCTATGGTCAGTTCATCACACTTTATCTCTGCCACTTCTTCCTCCTCAAGGGAAGAATTGGTCACACTCTTCTGCTCCAGCGTGGGGCTGCTCCCATGGGAGACAGTCTACTATGAACTTCTCCAACATGACTCCTTCCCATGGGCTGCAAGTCATTTAGGAACAGAGTGCTCCAGTGTGGATCCCCCACGGGGTCACAAGTCCTGCCAGAAAACCTGCTCCAGGATAAGATCCTCTTCCCATGGGTCCACAGCTCCAATTTCTCTTTGTGTTGTTGCATTTATTGTAATATTTTTATGAAATTGTAACTCTCAATTTATAATCTCTCTTGAGTTGGGTTCATGTCTCCTGCTGGTTTACCTTTAAACTAGCACAAAAGCCTTTCTTGCTTTCCCAAGCATGAATTCCACAGTACTAAGTATAAAGAAAAATATTTACAAACTGGGTGGTAGGAGGCACCTGGAGGGAGTGGGAATAGAAATCTGACTCAACTGTAGTTAGAGTGTAAAGTTTACCCAGAAAATACAAATGATAAGCCATCAATGGAAACTGTGCTCTGGAGATTCATTCCACAAATACGATAGTACAGCATGGAAATAGCATCAGTAATGCCAGCTGGCAGCATAACAGAAAAACAAGCATCAGCAGGGTATTAGAAACTGATCTGGGTGAAAAAAATGTCATTTACAGGTAAGATATATTAGGTGAGATTTGTCCTGTGACTGCAGCTCTTTTATGCAGCGAAAGGGCTCACATAGTGAAAAGAGTCTCTGAAAATTTCAAATGTAACTGAAGGAGAATTTCCTTTCGCAACCACAAGGGAGGCTTTTGGATGTGTCTCTGAAAGTCACAGGTGACCCCAAGGCATCAAATAGGTCCCCACTGGAGGTGGGGCCATAGAGCCAAAACCACATGCATTTCAGGGTTGTTGAGCAATACTGTCACAAGCAGAGCACACAAGGCCTCTGGGCTACGTAAACTCTACAAAAATCTGAAGATTACCTCTGTGTTTGCAGAAGCCTGGGGTAGAGAGAGAGCAGAAATGGGCTAAAAGTTCCTTTACTTCTCCCTTCCCTGTGAGTAATAGCCCTGTGGTCTTTGGCAGGTGACTCAGGCCGTCATCCCTCACTGACATGGAGATCCACAGAGAGTTGCCTTTACATATAGAGACAGGCATATTTTGAGAAAAGGAGTGAAATAATAAAGACTGAACTTGCACCAGGAGAAATACAAGTGGGTACATGCTCTGGTATCCCATGAGAGGATCACAGTACCCACCATGCATCTCCTTGCATCCCCCAAAGGAGCCAAGCCATAAGGAACCGCGATCATTGTGCCAGGTTCCAGCACACAGCTTTTTCCATGTGCAGTAAGCTTCCATCATTGAGGTAGCATAGTCTCATGGGCTTCAGAAAGAAAATGAATATATCCACTACCTTAAAATCTCATATTTTGAGACTTAGTTCATGTCAAGTCATTTCCCATGACCATAAAACAAAGCCTAAATGGAACACAGAGGAGGAGAACTAGAGGGATATTCTTCTAATGAAAAAAATTAGTAGGGACAGAAGCCTAAAGAGGCACAAGGGAAGATATCATAAGCATTTCTTTGCTCTGATAAACTGCTTTTGCTGTGAGAGCATCAGAGAAAAGGCTGTCAGTGGAAAAAATTCTAGAAACTCTGAGTCCAAAATTTCTAGAAACTGTTTTAACAATGAATTTTAGAAAACATTTTAACAGTGAATTTTAGGAAGTGTTTTAACAATGAATATCATCATGTGGCTTGCCCAACACTTACTTTTTGAAGAAAGTATGATCATCCTGAGTGCAATCACACAGCACCTTCAGGATGGACAAGGGATTAGACTTAACCAGCATGGGTTTAGGAGGGGCAGGTCCTGTCTGACCAACCTGATCTCTTTTTACAATCAGGTGACCCACCTGGTGGATGAGGGGAAAGCTGTGGATGTGGTCTATCTAGACTTCAGCAAGGCCTTTGACACTGTCTCCTATAATATACTCCTGGAAAAGCTGGTAGCCCATGGCTTGGACAAGTGTACCCTCTCCTGGATTAGGAGCTGGCTGGAGGATCGGGCCCAGAGAGTGCTGGTGAATGGAGCTGCATCCAGCTGGCGGCCGGTCACTAGTGGTGTTCCCCAGGGGGCTGTGTTGGGTCCAGTCCTGTTTAACATCTTTATTGATGATTTAGATGAGGGGATTGAGTCCATCATCAGCACATTTGCTGATGACACCAAGTTGGGAGGGAGTGTCAACCTGCTGGAAGGCAGGAGGGCTCTGCAGAGGGATCTGGATAGACTTGAGAGATGNCCCTCAGTTCAGGAAGGATATTGAGGTGCTGGAGAGGGTCCAGAGAAGAGCAACAAGGCTGGTGAAGGGACTGAAGCATAAGTCCTATGGGGAGAGGCTGAGGGAGCTGGGGTTGTTTAGTCTGGAGAAGAGGAGGCTCAGAGGTGACCTCATCACTGTCTAGAACTACCTGAAGGGAAGTTCTAGCCAGGTGGGGGTTGGTCTCTTCTCCCAGGCACTCAGCAATAGGACAAGGGGGCGCCAGGGGGCATTTAAGTTGGATATCGGAAAAAAATTCTTTCCAGAGAGAGTAATCAGGCGTTGGAATGGGCTGCCCAGAGAGGTGGTGGATTCACATCCCTGGAGACTTTTAAAAGGAGATTGGACATAGCACTGAGTGCCATGATCTGGTAAATGGACTGGAGTTGGAGCAAGGGTTGGACTTGATGATCTCGGAGGTCTTTTCCAACCCAATCAATTCTATGATTCTATTAAATGGGAGAAACCATTTATAGGAAACCCTGATTCTGAAAAAAATGTCCTGTACTCCATCTAGCATTATGATAGGTCAATGAATTTTAGATAGAACAGAGAGAAAGAAATGAGACAAAAGGCTTTAATGATGGCCAGAAAAAGTCTTTAACTTCTTATTACCGTCTCATTAAAATTTGTCCTCTCCACCAGTTTGCAGCACATTAGATTGGATGGTGGGATGACTCACTCATTGAAGTGATTAAACTCTTTCCACCAAAAATGCAGAAAGTCACAAAATGTTTACCCTTGTGGCCTTGATAATCATTCCAGGGACAGAGCAGACATCAGATGCCATGATGCACAGATTTGTGGTGTCAATATAATTGGAAACTAACATAAGTAGGGAAAACAATTCTGCAGCTCTGTGATTTCAAATTTCATTCTACTGGTATGATCTCGTCATTCCAAATTACTGGATTAGGTAAACAAACTCCCCTAAAATACAGCTGCTTTGATGGGATTTTGAATTCTGTTGGCTTGTATCTAATTTGTTTTATTCCTATTAAATTTTTAGAACAATGTCTTGTAAGTATTTCCTAATAATTTTTAAATTTCTACAATTGCTGAGATAGTGTCTCAGACAAAGACCTATAGGGATGAAATAAAAATAGTGAAAGGCTAAAGATGACATCATGTTTTATGAACACAAGACGTGACCACAAATAACCTACAATAACCTTTAAAATTAGTTTTTTCCTGACTTCATAAAACAATATTTTATTTGGCAGGCCCTTATTGGCAAGCACTTTGAACAGTTCTATTTGTTTTCTGTAACCAGGAAGACACAACCAGTGTTTTCACATAGGTTTCCTCAGTACTGTGGTTTTGCCATTTTCTGCCTCTTTATCACTGCCTGCTGCTGTTAAATATTTTTCTTTTGGATATTTATTAAGAACAAGTATATGAATTAAAAACACACCAAACTTTCCTTATAACAGCACTGGTGAGTTTCTCCCACTGCAATATTACTGTAACAAAAACACAGAAATAGATCATGGTATCTCGAATGATCTGGTTGCTTTAAGTCTAAAGTTATGTAATAACAGAGAGCTGGCTGCATGTATATTATGGGAAACTGAAGGAAATCAGTCCATATGTCCTTTGATGCATTAACCCAAACCAAGATTTAGGAATCCACCACAACTTGTAACACCATATGAAATAGAAGAAAGGGCTTAGCCAGTGACTGAACTAAAAAAAAA
>VWZD01001287.1:0-12180 GCA_013396695.1 Sakesphorus luctuosus
TATCCATGCAGCAGCTGAAATACTTTACTTACACGGGATTGAGTGAATTTCTAATTGCATTTGTATGATGGTTCCCTCACTGGCCTAGCATATATCTATGAGGGAAAAAATTAAGTAGTGATGGTGTAACATAAATTTGTAATAATACAAATGCATCTCTTTTAGCAATTATTTAAGGATATTGGCATAAAATTTTCAGCACTGTGTTGTCTCTGATTTCTTTTAAAGTGGAGGGTTTTTTTGAGATATGTGTTATATATCCTCTTCAGTTTATTCTATGTGCCTGGAGGGCACTTATAAGGCTCTAAATTCAGCTTTGATTCTGTGGGCTGTGTTGTCACAGACATTAGGAATTGAGCTTTGTGTTTGTGTTTTTATGATGTGGGATCGGCCATGCTGAAAATGAATTCAAACCTTTACTTACATCACAAGTTAAGGTCATCCAGATGGCAGTTCCTATTCCTTTTGAAAGAATACTTTTGGTAATGTAACAAGCAACTCTTTTAGGGTTTGAAGACCTCAAATACAACAAATATTACAGATCATCAGTGTCTTTCCTGTGTGAGAGGTGGAAACTCCTGTTGCAGGTAACTATTGACTCAAGGTTATGGAAGGAGTCTTATAAATGGTACACTTGACCAGCTCAGTTAATAGAGCTATGCTCTCTGGAAGTCCATCTAAAAGGAAATGAGAGAATTTTCCATTTGTATTAAGGGAGAATTTGTTTTCATGATTATGCCTTAATATGATGCCCTACTATGAAGGAGATCAGCTGAGCAGGAAAATTTGTTCCCTGCATTTCCTCTATAGCTACACAGGCCTGTGTAAGACATGCATGAATCAAACGGCAAGCATGATAGATGCAGTTAGACCATTTCAGTTCTTACTTTGATTTGTGATTCACAAGTTTTATTTACTTCTGAAATTTATGTATGTATATGGACTTTGGGTTCTTGTTCAGATTGTTTTGGTAAGAGACTCTCTGGAAAGAAAGAAAGAAAATATTTTCAGTTCAGAAATTCCTACATAATGAGACTGCTGTTTGCATTTCTTCAATATTTTTTCAAGTTCAGGTTTCAACAAATAAGAATCTATTGAGGAGAATCTATTATTTTGGAAAAGTTATGCATAGGTCTGGTATCTGTTCTGGTTGAGAGGTGGTGGTGTTTTCATGTGGAGCTCAACTGACTGCAAATAACTGCCTGAGAGAAGCAATATTTTATTGTTTGAAAAACATATTTTACAAATGATAGTTTGTTATTTGTAAAACACAGCTCAAGTCATCACTCTGGAATTACTGAATTTCCCATTTAATAAAATATCAGGTGTGTACCCCTCAGACTGTAGTGATGGAAATTGCCCTAAAGAGGTTTAAGAATGAATGGGGTTGTGAAAAATTGGCTTTCTTACAGATGAAGTTTCAACTTACTTGTTTTTCTTCTATATATATGAAAGGAATGAGGCCACTAGAGCTAGCTGTGTAGCAGACTGGAGAATGATTTTCTATCAGACCTATTCCTGTCTTCCATAAAGAGAGTATGTTGTCTTTTTTTCCTTTTCTTTTGGCAAGCTACATTTAGGATCATTAAAGCCAAAATTGCAGCTAGAGCAGCTTCGAGATGACTGTACTGTTTGTCATGGACTATCCTGGAACTTACATATCTTTGTAGATGGCTTATAAACATTTATGATCCCTCTTCCACTCTGTCAAGCCCAGCTGGAGGAGGAATAAAAGCAAATATTTAGAAATAGATACCCTGCGTGTAGACTTCTAGTCCTGAATTAGCCTTTCTTTATGCGCTTCTTTTGACTTTTTGTTCTGGAACAAGAATCTTTACTTTGGAGTTGATAGAAATTAGTTATCTACCTTCTAAACATCTCAAGAACCTGTGGTGTCATGAGAAAGGGGCTTCCTTTAAAATCTATGTGGAAAAATGTTAAAATTAAAGTATTAAGACTGCAATCACCATTCCAAGACAATATTTAGATTTAGTAAAACAGTTTCTAGATTGTTCTATACACATAAAGAGAACACAAAAGTGGTAAATCGGCTTGTGTCTTTCAGTTTTCTTCTTACTAAGCAGGGAAACCTGGATTATGATAGCAGCAGGTAGGGCAACTGTCAGCATAGAATCTATAATTGTAATTGCTAAAAAGTTCATTTTTTCCCCCAGCTCTTCTAGTAGCTAAATTGTTATTTCTGTAAATTAGTTTCCTGCCTACAGAAAATGTGTTGTTGAAATGAGTTGGAAGGAGAACATGCTGTTGAACTGAGAGCAGCTGCTCAATCTCACTTAATCTTTTATTTCGCTGTTTGTGGTTTGCTAAAGTGGAGAAGTCTTTGACTTTTTCTTTTTTTTGAGCCTTGCTGTGAAAACTGTTCCTGAACTGCTTAGCATCCTGAATTTGTAAAAAGGGAGATCAAATGCTAATGACCTAAACCACAATAATATGTAGAGCAACTTTATTCCTTTTGCTTTGTTAATGAATGAGAGGTGAAAACTCAATAGGTGTGTATATATATATATATTTTTTTTTTGTATCCGCACATATTCCTCAAGGTATATGGTATTTCTCATTGCCTTCATACAGCCTCATGAAGCCAATAGTGGTAATCCTAAGTTACAGAGACAGTTGCTGGGCCATCATTTCTGTGTTGAAAAATGTTTTATAACACTCCCGGGACATTCTATTTTATGAGTGTAGCTGAATTACTTAGTTGTTTCAAATATTTTAATAACATGCATGGTACACAAGTTTGAAAGAATAATTTAAGGCATGCAACAGAAGACAGGATTTTAAGCTTGAATTTCAGTGAAACATAGTCAGACTTTCAGGAGTCTACCTGCCTTCCACCTAAAGTGCATCGATGCTGACTTTGGTTCAGAAAGCAGTTCAACCAGGTAACCCTTCTGAGCACAGAGTTCTCTGGATGTGAAAACTGTAACATCCTAGCCTGGGAGCTAAGTAAGAGATGGTACCTAGGCAGAGAAATGCCCAAGTCCTTCCCGAGTCCTTGGGGAACCTCCGTAAGTTATGAGTCCTCTCAGAATGCCTAAATACTGCAGTCCGTATTGTTGGGATGGCATTATGTTTCTGGGCATACAACCTAGTGGTTGGAACTCTGTCCCTGAATATATGAGGTGGTTGGAGTTCGCTGGAGTTCGCTGGAGAAGGTCTAAACCCACAGCTCTTCATATGGTTTTAACCTATGCTGATGAAGTTAGACTGCTGATACACAAAACATTGTGGATTTCAGGGAGACAGAAGGAAATGAATAATTGTACATCTGTAAATAAGGACACATTCCTCAGAATGGAGATTTCTGGCTCCTTGTTTTTTTTTTGAATAATGGTAAATAGATATATTTCTCATTTGGAAATCAAGAGATTAGATGTATAAAAACCGCTGGACATAAGAAAGAGTAGCAAGGATTACTAGGCAGATAATAAATAGCACAGAAGGAAGTTTTAAGACCTTTAAATAAAATTAAACATTCAATGAAAGGTGCATCCTTCCCAAAGTTCTTAATTCACTATCATTTAAAAAGAAAGTAACAGTAATCAGGATCTAATGCTGTATTTTTTGAATTCATTTAGTTCTTGGGGAAAAAAAAAGAGAGAGAGCTTGATGGAGAAAATTAAAACTAAATTTTTTGCTTATGACGTAATAGTATCACTAATTAGGCATCCTAAATGTAGAATATGAACTAAACTCAACTCTTCTTACTGGTGGAAACTTGGACATTGATCCACTACAGCAGCATAGTCCTAAGAGTTTGTTACTCTATTTATAGTTTGGTACTTACACCAAGTGACACGGGGTAGCTTGTACAGGGACAGAGTGCAGCAGAGCACTCTGGCTGTGCTCACAGTCTGTTCTCATGTGATAAAGTTACAAGTTTTTGTTATTTCTTGCAAATCAAAATTTCCAGTAGTTCTTGGACTTCAGAAGCAATTTGGTTCTTTCCCTATCTTCTGCATCATTATTTGGGAAGAAAGAGTTCAGCTCCTACTGCAAAAGCAGTGTTCTTATCTGTACTATCCTGAATTAGCTACAAGTTTAGATATACACAGATCTGATCATGGGATAAGTTATAGTGGGAATGTACATTGTGTCATGTACTTTACAGTGAATCTGAAGTTGACTTCCCACTGAATGGGAAGTCGTCTCCAAAGGCATCATGTTGGCAAAAAATGTGTGTGTGAACATACATCAGTACTGTGAAACTGCACCACTAGCCTGCCTCATGCTGTATTGCTCCTGAGCCCTCCATCTAGTCTTTAGGGTCACGACTTTAGCATGTATGTGGACTTCAGCTATTCTACTCTGGTTTTCTGACACAAAAACCTGTCAGACATTCTACAAATAAGTACATAGACATAAATTAAAGCAGGATTAAAAAATGTACAGTAAAGTTATCCTAAGATAAATTGAAGTATTTTGAATTATCATTTCTGGAACTAAAAAACTTTCAGTAGCCAAAGGTGTTTTCTCTTTGGCAGCAGGCTCAGATACCTGATCACATGGGGACACTGCAAATCTGGTATTGTCTTTTCAGTTATTATTGATCCTCAAGAGTTCAATCTCTTATGCTGTATCCACATATGACTGTTGTTCCGCATAGCAGAGCATGAAGTTCAGTTGCATTTTGCAGTCTGTGTATTGAACTAGGTGTTTTTAGGAAAATTTTGAAATAATATATTTAAAGACATTCCTTCTTCAGTCTTTCTAAAATAGAAGCAATTTATCACTGCAGAGCTCTTTTTTTCTCAAAAATATTTTTTGTATTTATGGGATATATTGGATAAAGTTTTGCAATATATTTATCATTTTTATTGATAAATGACTTGAGAATAAGGATGTGTTGAGAATAAGCCAGTAACTTTTCACATATATTGAGCACTGTATGCAAAATTCAAGTGGGTTATATTGAAAAGGAATAAATTATAATAGCATTTACAATATAAACAAGGTATACAATTTTTTCAACAGCTATAAACGGAAACCTAAGAACAATGAAGGACTATATTCAGATAATCTGAATTCCATCTCAAATCATATGTATGTTTCTTATTGTCTGGCCTAAGAGGTCATATATGTAATACTAGCACTTAAGTTCATTAGCACAATTTGAGCCATCTGAATTTAACCTAAAGGTACAGTATCTGTGATATTTGCTACCTGCAACGTGTTCCACATTAGTGATGTACCCCACTGGTTAATAGTGGGTCCAGTCCTGTTCAAGGTCTTCATTAACAACCTGGACAGTGAGACAGAGCACACCCTCAGGTCACAGATGATACAAAGCTGGGAGGCAGGTGTGATACACCACATTAAAAAGGCTTACTATTGAAAACCACAAAATATGTCTCTTTTAAGCAAGATACTATGTTTAAAAGTTAACCATTATCCAGAACTTCTTTTTTAAAAAAATTCTGAGACCTTCTTCTACTTCCACTGCCACAATTTTCACCAAACTTGGTAGCATTGCAAACATTTCGTAAACAATGAATAAATAAGAATTACTTGGAGCTGAGTAATTCTATATTATGTCCTTCTTTCAGTGATATTACATCTTAGAGAGGAATTAAAAGTGTGCTACTGACCAAGATAATTATGCCACTTTTCCTGAATTTGATATGTCAAAGGCAATTTTGTTTCTTAACTCAAGAAGGAAAAAAATGTTCTGGTGTTGCCTGGTGATGCTGTGAGAGACCCCAACAAAGCAGGACTCTGAGCCAAGTTAGTGTAGGATAAGATAAAAATTGAAGATCCTTTAATATCAGGTCTAGGGCCTACAGGAATACATGATGACATGCACGTGTCCCCCCAAGCTTTAATTTCCATGGTTTTTATAATATGATCCATCCAGTCATTACTTTACACATCTCTTTGTCCAGCCCCATCCCGCCCCAGTCCCATCCTCTTAGGATTTGAGTCTGGGGTTGGTGAGACCTCCTATTCATCAGTTCTCTGCTTCCTTAGCCCGCATAGGGCTCTTGGAGCTTTTACAGCGTTCTTAAACTCAAAGTTGTTTCCTTATGTTTATGTCTCATTCTGCAGGCCTTCTGATATCCTTCAGGTCTCTACCTTGGAAACAAGGCTAAATAACTAAAAGAATTTGAGCTACTGATAAATGGCAGAGGTTGGCATGTATAAACATTGAACTTAAGCTGGTAGAAATATTAGCACACCAAATCTACATTTTACTACAGTTACAAGTACTTCTAAAATCTTTAAAAATCAAAAAATCACAAACTCTTCAGTATCACTGGTGATTACCTGTGCGCAAGAAAGAATAGATATCTGCAAGACTTTGTGGGGGTTTTATTATATGCAAATGAACTACACGTGAAATTGTGTTTCTTCCGTAATTCTACCATCACTAGCAAACTCTCCTGGATCAGTGAGTAGAAAGCAAAAGGAAAATCCTACTTCCTAACAGTGGAACAAGTGAAATAAATAGTTGTTAAACCGTCCTTGAAAGGTACTGTGACCTTCAAATCCACCCTTTATTTGATTTTTTTATCATCTTCTCTGGCAGGACAGGGACGTAGAAACATATTTTCATAGCACTATAATGAATGTAAGATTTTACACTTGTAAATCTCCTTCCATTCCTTGTCACTAAGCATGAGAGTCAAGTCCTCTCATCTAATTTCATTTAGCAATTCAGAAGATATACATCTAATCTAAATTTGCTGTGTAACCTCCCCTTATGGTCAATGCAACAAGAGGAGAGTAGAAGAAAGTAGTTCATTTTGTAGCAGGGTAGATTATTTTGCTGCATAGGATATGGTCTAGTAGCATATTTGAGGTGTTTGAGACAGCTGAAGTGAGTAAGTTTGACTAACAGTTCAGCTTCAACACCTTACATTTGATGACATAAAACCTATATGAACTTGCTAGTGTTTCATGTCATGTTTTGCTCTGAGCCAGGAGCTCAGAGTGCTCATTGATTCATTGGCCAGGAGCCCATTGCAAAGTTGGGTTTTGGTGTTTGTTTTTTTTTTTATTTGATACAATACTTACAGAGAAAGCTCCTGGAAGAAGCAGTCATACCTTCTATTAATAATTTCATATTACAGTTGACCTCTGCTGCTGTGGTTTTAAGAAAAGTTGTCCTTGGTATTTCTCACTTTTATTAGCTAAACTCTTTGTCATACAAGCTGTTAAGAAAAGTAATTAATTTTACCTGAGGTCACTCTTATTTCATAATTCCTTGCAGTTAAAAGCAAGAGAGAGAACACTTTAATTAATGTTATGGCCTCTTGAAGAAGATACCTGACATTTCACTAGTAATGTAACTTCTAGTGCTGTAACACTAATAAATTTTATGTCCACCAGACATTTTTATTTTCAAGGATGAGAGCTTTCTTACTAAAAATAAATGTAAAAAGATTTCCCTTTACAATGCAAATTCTTATGTTAACAGTATTTAATATAGAAAATATAAGTTTTCTTATCATGTTGGTGATTTTTTTCAAGCTTCTTATGAATCTATTCTTCCCACCCACTCCCACCCCCAATGACTCCTCTTAGTTGCCTGTTCTTTATATTGTATTTTGAATGAAACTTAAGGAAATTTCAGCCTGGCTTCTTTAGGGACCGCAGTTGAAATCTTTGAGCTCACTTTCATTGTTTCCAGTTGGTGACAAATGGCAATTTTATTTAGCAATGGATGGTTCTCTTTGAGGTTGGATTGATGGATGAGGCCATGAGAGGTCGGGCCAGCTGACAAGGTTACTCGTACCAGCTGTCCGTCCATCCCTGCTGCAGGGGTGTCTGTGCTGCTTGTCAGTCAGCTTTTGAACCCCTGCTGGTTACTGTGTAGTGGTTTTGACTTTAATCCGTGACAGTTTACTTCAAAATGCAGTGCTGCAAATGGTGGTTGTTCCAAAACTCACTGATGAGAAGCTCAAACTTCTGTGTGGCAAAGGCAGACTGGACAGCTAGTGTGGTGACAGTGTCAGCTGTCTCAAACAAAGCCAGCTTTCTGATGTTCAAGAGTCCTTTATTTTGTCTTTGCTTTTTCTGTGTGTGGTTTTGTTCAAGGTTATAATCAGCCTGCTGTCTAAGAACACCAGCTTTGAAGTGCTTTTGACTGTGAATGTATGAGAACCCCAGTTGTGTTTTGAGATTTCACTACAAAATCCTAAAATGCTTTTAATTCTTGTCTGTAGGCTGGAGCAAATGTACTTCTGCAAGATGTTAATGGAAATATTGCACTTGATTATGCTGTAGAAGGGACTGAATCTAGCAGCATCCTTCTGATGTACTTGGAAGAAAATGGTAAGTCAGCTCTTCAGCTTTTGGAATGTCATAAAAATGATAAGGATGTATATTGATTTGATGTAAGTCACACCAAAACAAATTGAACTATATGAGTTTGGAGATGAAGCAGAGGAAGATTTGGAGTCACAAAAGTTTTCGGTGGGTTTAGATTGGAACAACTAACAAAGGTTAGTGACAGTTACCATTGTCAAATCTGCTTTTGCCCTTTCATATGGAGATACTAGAATGTAAATTCAAAGTAGGAAAACTGCAGCAATGCAGAAGCTTTTGAAACAACTAATTTAATATTTTGAGGACCAAGTTTCACATTTTGTTTCATTTCACATGTGTGCTGTGTATGTCCCAGAGTATAATTTTTTGAATTACTGTTAAATAAATAAATCTCTATAAATTATTTGAATGGAAATGCATATGACACTTTATCCCTTATTCAAAGATATTAGTATTTTTTAATTATCACAATACTGTAACTAGATTTATTTTATGAAATATGCTTTATTTATTATAGATGACATGACCTGTATTGAAAAAATGGGATTGTTATTCATCAGCTCCAAACTTACACTGTCAAGGAAATCACACTCTTTTTCAGGTCCTATGCTGTTAGTCCATAGCACATTGCGTAGATCTGTTTTATAATTTTGCTTCCTCTGTGCCAGACAATGTCTTCACATCTTAGGAACTCTGCTTTTGGATTTTCCTAATGGCAAGAGAGCTATTAGATTCTAAAAACTTAATTGCTTTGAAAAATGTGGATTTTTGGAGTCTAAATGTTCCAAATACTGTGGCTTATGTGGATTTAACATGTAGCATGCGACAAGCCTGTAGCATGCAAGATGTAGTCTGCTTAATTGCAATTATTAATGCAGGTTATCAGAAAATGTTTTCTCTGTCCTTGATTTGTCTCTTTTTTTGTTTATTTATAAAATAATTTGGAAAAAAACCCCAACCAAACAAAACGGCTAGTTTCTTGGCAGTGTCTGCATTGAAGGAACTTACACAGAACAAAGGATTTTTATGACTCTGAAGTTACCAGTGATACATCTTTTTCAGCAGATAGGAGAGTCACTGTTCTTCATTAAACAATGGTTCTGTGAATGTGAGAAGCTTTCAAATTTAAAAAAAAACCCAAAACATTAAGAAAGTGAGATCTACCCTTACTAACTTTAGATAGCTAAGCCTCAGCTAATCATGCAGACCTTTGATCAATGGAGCAAAATAGGAAATGCGTGCACTGTTTCATCTCTTCCTAACATGGGTAGGTGAGAACTGACTTCCAGAGTTGTTTCTTTCTGCTGGCCTATAAGAACTTAGGTTGACAGGTTTTAGTTTTAGACTGTTAGGGTACAGTCAGTTAATTGCAGTACTGCATGAAATCCTGGTCCTTGGGTGATCAGTGTCAAAATGCCCATCAGCTTTTCTTGGTCTGCTACTATGATTCTTGTAACAATAGACAGCTCGAAGTAACCTTATTTAGTATTGGAAATATTTAAATTTAATTAATATCTACTGAAATACTTGTATAACCTACCATGGTTTGTCGTAATTATGGAGGAAATCCTTGAAGGAAATTAAGCTATATGAATATGTAGGACTTCCTTTGGACTGACTAAATGTTTTTTCTGAAGCCTTCCTCATTGCAGTAATCCCTGTGCACACCTTCATATGCATATCCCAACAGAGAGCAATGTCAGGACAGGATTGTATCTTTTTAATTTCACTCCAGATCTTAGTGAGTGAAGTCACTCTTCACTGTTGAAGATAATGTAATTTACTCCGTGGAATGCTGGGAGCCATAATTGATAGCAATAGCCTTGGATGCATTTAGATTTATATATTTTGAAATAGTTTTTCTTACTGAAGTTACTTCTTTGAGTTCTGTTTTTAAATGATCTCTTAGGGTACAGGAGTGTCATAAAAGAAGAATACTGTTAATCCTTTAGCAACTGCCAAAAAGCTTTCAGATATACCTTACTCTTTCAAAATATAACATATGAGGATGTTATATGGAGATTTCATTAGTGGAATCTAGTGAAATTATTACAATTTAATGAAAATGTTCTCTTATCCTGTATAGAAATCAGCTTTCACTGCTCTTACATTATGTCGTGTAACTAATGTTGCATTGTATAATTAAAGTAATTTGCCTGAATGGAACACTAAGCAGACTTTACTTAGGAGAAAACAAGTCAAGGTACACATTTTCTGCATAGTAGGAGTATAATTTCTGTTGGGTAATTATTCTAAGATATCCCTAGTCAAGGAAGGAAGGGAAAATACAGCAGCCACTTTTAGAAAAGTGCTTGAAATAACTTGACTGTATGATATTAGATCATGTCCAGTGGGCACTCAGAAGTTTAGTGTATTCATGACCTTCAGGATTTTATTTGGGTTGATTTATTGAAATCAAGTGTCTGGTAGTCACTCTATAACAAACCCTCAGAGCAAAAGATGCTTCAAAGGTAGGCATCTGTAATGGGTCATCTGAACTATGACCTGAACTGCATGCTTCTTTCCAAGTGCTGTGAAGGGAGCCCAGAACAGCTGAGACATAGAAGTCTGCTACACAGGATGATTGTTATGATATTTCATTTTACAGGTTTCTACGTAGGTTCCTATACACTATCTTTGGTGTCTAAATTCCTGTCACCGTTAGTGGGGCTCTAGGAAATACTGCCTCTGGAGAGCAGAAAGGTTATTCATTTGACCAGCCACAAGGAAAACACCAGGAAAAGCTGTTAAATTTGCCCTGTGCCAAGATGTTATTGGTTTTGCATGTTACTGGAGTTCTTGTTTTGCTGTGAAAAGAAAGTCATGACATTTAGGGACTCTGGTATCTCTCAGAGCCAACTGCGAGTAGGCCAGGTTACTGAGGGCTATGTTGGATTGGAAATTCTACTGTCTGTCTGGGCTCCCATTGCAGTGCTAATTTCTTTTCATCTTATTTTCAGTTGATTTTTTTCTTTGTTGCCACTTACACCTATAGATTCTTATCCTTTCGTTGTTTACATCCAGGAAGTGTTTCCTTCCAGAGATGAAATGAAAATATTAATCTAAAAAGGTGATTTTTTCACTGTTTTCCTGTTTTATTCTAAACGTGGTTGATTGTTGGAATCATCAAGAAAGTCCACCTGGCACTTTTTATAACCTTTTATTTTGATTTATTTATGACATGTAAAAAATACCAAACTTCAAATGACTGCTGGTGCATTCTCTGTTTTAGAAGCTGTAGACTGTAGAAACCTGTCAGTGAAACTCTGATCATGGCATATGATCCTTATGTTTCCTCCTTTTCCATTAGGCTGTTTTACATATTTAATACTTTGAAGAATGCAGCATTTTTGTTTCCTTCCTTCCTAGTATTTAGTTGTATGGTGGATTGCATGACTCAGCTATAAAATACAAATGACTGACAGATGTTTCTTGGTTCTGTATTTCCCAAGTCATAGGAGGTGACACATTCACTGTAATTCATTTCCAAATAAGAGGAAATGAATTATTTTGCCCTCCAAGATCTTGGTCTTCAGCTTTCAGGGACAACTGTGCATTCCAAGAACACTGGCATTGTTATTTATTCTGAGAAAAGACAATTTGTCAAAACAAATTAATGTATTTCTTGTGTACTGTATAGTGAGAGGTTATGCAGTAGCTGATTATTACAAAAGAAAAGGAAAATCATCTGTTCTGGTTTTATTTTTTTAGGAATGACTGTATTTAAGTAACATTTCTACCTAAAGGTATAGGTGGTATTTCTTTTTCTACTATGACATAAGTACAGAAGAAAAAAAGGGATATTGCTTTTCTACATCATATTCTTTTTATTTTTCATGGCTCACATTCTGTGGGATAAATTAATTTAAAATAGGTGGTTAAAGCTTACTG
>VWZD01001287.1:12199-27525 GCA_013396695.1 Sakesphorus luctuosus
TACTGACCTTTGATGGTAATACAGATTTATGCACTTAAGCAAAATCTATTTTGGTATTCCAAATGGTGTGAATAATGGATCTGTTTTGTTCCCTTTATAGTAAAGGGATCATATCCAGATGTCTCAGAAAACTGTATATAGAGCCAAAATCATGTGCAAGTCCTATCCATTTAGGTAGTCTTTTATGGTTTAAATCAGTTAAAATATTGTGCAGATTTCACAAAAATAGACCATGGTTTATTAAATTCTTACTAGCAAATGGATTAAGCTTTACTCTTCAGCTGCAAAATAGAAGGAATAAATTTATTTTTCTGCCTTGGAGCAGTAGGTAGATTAAAAAAAAAAAAAAAAAAAAGGAAAGTGGTAGTACAGAACCCTACACTGAAGATGGTATTTAACATTAGCCAGAAATAGCCAACTCGTAAATTACTACAGTAAGGAAAATTTCCCTGAAGCCAGCAGTTGAGAACACAAAGGAAATGACATGTGCAGGAAAAGCTGATACAGAAAAGTAGTGGTCAAAGGATTAAGGAAAATATTCCTGTAAAACTGACACTATACGGTAATCTAAAATGTAATAGGAAGATCCACCAAAAGTTAATTTTGATTTGAAATATAAAGTAATTTGAAATTATTCAAGAAATCCATTGCGTTTGCACTAAAAACCAAATTTCCACACAGCTGCTCACTCATTCCCTTCCTGAGAAGGACAGAGGAAGAAAACAGGATGAGAAAGGTTGTGGTTTGAGATAAAGACAGCAAGATTGCTTATCAGTTACAGTCACAGAAAAAAACAGTCTCAACTTGGTGAAAATTGTCAAATGGAATTGTAATAGGTAGTGAGAAACAGAAAGACAAACATTGGAACAACACCTTTCCTCCCCTTTTCCCAGGCTTCACTCCTTCACTTGGACTCTTGTACCACCAGCAGCAGCTCAAGGAGGTGAGGGAGCTCCAGTCAGTCTCTCTATGCCAATTCTTCTTCACACTTGTCCTGTGCTCCAGTGTGAGCTTTTCACAGGTATGGAGTTCCTTCAGCAATATCTGTCTGCTTTGCCACTGGCCACACTTGGCTGATGGGCTCAGCTGTGTCCTGTGGTGGATCTGCTGGAGCTGACTAGAACTGTCTGTGGTCCACATGGGACAGCCCCTGGCTCTTCCCACAGAAGCCATCCCAACAGCCCCACAACTTCCAACACTCAGACAGTATATCTGGTTGTGTGTTTCTCAACACTCTGGCACTTTTTGTGAAAACAAGATCAAAATCAAAATCCAAGTTATTTGTACTTTTCATCAGCTTTTATTGTTATTAATTAAAAGAAACGTTCAGAATATGTATATCAAAATGTTTGAGCATTGATGTTATGCTGTAGAAACTCTTAAATGGAGCTAGTAATCCAACAAGGGGAAAAGAATCATGTAGTTTCTTCAGTGCACTCAAGAAAAGGAATTGATATAAATCTATAAATCAATATACTTTCAGGAAAATACTGCTTTAGATTTTAATATTTAAAACTATTTCACAGATATTAAGGGATTATTGTTAATATACTGCAATAAGAACTGACTAAAATAGCAGCACATACAGATTGTTAGCACTAAAGATCAGCAAGCTTTAGCTAAAACTAAATCCCCTGATATATTTTCCATTTTAGAACCATATGCACCATGATCTTGATTTATGCTTGCAAATTTTCTTTTTAACAGTATTGATGCAGTGGGTTGCAGTGGTTTCTGTGCGTAGACAGAAAAACAGGCAGAAAAAACCAGAGAGCCTCAGGGTGGTTGGAAAATTTTTCACTCTGATTCTTGTTGATTGGGAACAACCTACCCATAAGATTATCAGACACACACAAAAAAAATATGTTTTCTGCATTAATTAATGATAGGGTTGAGGTATTGGGGTTGCCAGTGAGAATAGGAGACCAAGTGAGATGTTTCAGTAGGTCCCTTCAAGTCCAAAAAATGAAGCACACAGGCAACACATGTCATAATTACAGTAAAATATGGCCTGGTTTAGAATGCTTATCTTCCTTGGCCTTTGTGTTTTCTAATACCAGCATAAGTAAGCTACCTTATTTTTTTTTTCTAGTTCTTGAGGAATTGACTTTGAAGTCTTAGATTCCACTTAATATTTTAATGTTCCCAGCATGTTACCCATATGTTTCTTTCAAAGGGAGAACCTTTAAATCTACCATGCAGACTTTCGGCACTGGACTTAGTATTTTAAGTTATAGGTAGTAGTTTGTGATCTACTAGCTGTTGATATAAAGAAAACAGGCATTCCTTGACCAACAGGCTTTGCAAAGATTTAAAGAAAGATTGCGAAGAACATCAGAAACAGAATGCCCTTTTAATATCCTTTCAAACAACTTCTCAAGGAATAATCTAAATCCATTATAATCAGAAATATATTATAATTTTAATAGAATTCCTAAAATTAAAATTGGAAAAAAAAGTCAGTGCCTACAGTGCCACCCACAGGTTCTGTGACTTGTTCCCCACCCCTTCTTGCTGGACCGTGTCAGCTCAAAGCCAGCTGTGATGTGGTATAGCCTGGAAGCCCTTGGCTGAACAGAGATAAGTTATGAGGTAGAGCTGGGATAAACATTGTTGTGATGCTTCAGCCATCCTTTGTCTCTGAAGCCACATTTAAGCTCAGATCCCTGCTTGAAATAGTCCTACACTCAGCCATGAACCTTGCTGGTCCTATCCCTGAACCACTGACTTTACTCCTTGCTTCAGTTGATTTGTCTGGTTTTGTTGCTAGAGACTTTTCTGGCAATCACAGTGCTGCTGTTGGCCTTGATTCCCACCACCAGACCCACTCAATACTTTTATTTGGGTACTGAGGGACTGTACCCTGGTCAGCAAGGACACTCCCCTGCCTGCCCTGTATTCACCCTCACCTCCTGCCTCCTGTGTTGACTAGAGTGGTTTTACTGCTCTCTCACAGAAAACAAAACAAAACAAAAACCAACAAAAAACCAAAACCAACCAACCAACCAAAACCAAAAAAAACAAACCAAACAAAAAACCCATAACATATTAAGACCTTGTAGAGAAATCCAGAGTATTGAAATACCATATGTGAAGATCACATTTCAGACATTATACTTACCACAAGTAACTAGGGGCAGTGATATACTTGTTTTGTGTCTGTGTTCTAGTATTCATTTTACAAATAAAATAATAAATGTGCAATATCCACAAATGAATGCTTTACTGTTAAGCCTTGAGATTACACCAGTCTGTTAAAGTAAATTACAATTTTTTTTTTCTTAAAAGTTAAGAAAAGGCAGAGTTCATTTAATTGATTTTAGCTTAAAGAGTCATCATTATCCTTATTATAAAAGAGAGAGAAAATAAGCATGTTTCACTAGAGTGGGAGAATTGTCACTCTGGTATTTACATGAAGAGAAGGGAATTTAATTTCTGATAGCATTTTCAGACTGGAAGGAAATAAACTTCATCAACAATAAAGAGAGCTGTATCCTGGGCTGCATCAAAAGCAGTGTGGCCTGCAAGTCAAGGGAGGTGATTCAATCCCTCTTCTCCTCTCTGATGAGACCCTGCCTGGAGTGCTGCATCCAGCTCTGGGGTCCCCAGCATAGGAAAGACATCAGCCTGCTGGAGTGAGTCCAGAGGAGGCCACCAAGATGATCAGAGGGATGAAGCACCTCTCCTGCAAGGGAAGGCTGAGAGAATGATGTTTGTTCAGCATGGAAAAAAAAGAAGGTTTTTCATGACTTAATTGTGGCCTTCCAGCACCTGAAGGAAGCCTACAAGATGGGGAGAGAATATTTACAAGAGCATGTAGCAACAGAACAAGAACTATGGTTTTAACTGAAAGAGGATAGGTTTAGAATAGATATTAAGAAGAAATTCTTTACTGCGAGGGTGCTGAGGAATTGGAACAGGTTTCCCAGAGAAGCTGTGGATACCTCATCCCTGGAAGTGTTCAAAGCCAAGTTGAATGGGTCTCTGAGCAACCTGGTCTCATGAAAGGCATCTCTTCCCATGACAGGATGGTTGGAACTAGATGACCTTTAAAGTCCCATCGGACACAAGCCAGTCTACGAAACTAAACATCCATCAATAAACATATACAACGATGCCATATAATGGTATCTTTAAAGGCAAAGAGGTAAAACTCTCCAGCAACAAGTAGTTGTACTTCTGCAATGAATTAGAGCTATAGGCCTCAGTAGTTTTCCAAGTATACATTCTTTTGCAGAATCTGAAAATATTGGCTTCCCTTCTCTAATAATAAAAGTTGCTGATATATATCAGTTCATAGGCTGAGCTTTGAAAGTCAAATTCATAAAATGCCAAGCTATATGCACAAAAGCTATGGAATAATGTATCTAACAAAAATAATACTATTTACAAAGCCATCTAGTAAGCAGCCAGAAAAGTCTTTCTAAAACTTTAGGCAAATAAAGCTGGGTAAAGTAACAGCTACATCTGAATGTTTGAATGAATGCAAATTACTATTTCAAGAATGGTACTGTTACAACCTGCCTCAGAAGGTGAGGTTCTTGTGAATAGATCCCTTGAGGCTTATTAGAAATGACACTGAGTTATCAGTGTTTGTAAATATATATATATATATATATATCTTTTACAACAATTTGGCTTCAAAGGAAAATGGGTGACAGAAGACTGAAGAGGAGAGATTGTCTTCTCAAAGCTGTTGCAAGTTTTTAATGTATATTTGTGTTTGAAAGACAAGATGTGGGTGACCTCTCCTAAAGACTATTATTAAGCTCAGCGCAGAATGAGATATGCAAGTTACAGCAAGAGTGGCTGCTAGGTGAGCGTGCGATGGGTATTTCCCAAGGAGTGCTTAAGCGTTTTGCTTTGTACCAGTCCCAGGAACTGGTGCTCCCCTTGTGGATGGAGGGGCTTCTTTGTACTGGACATTTATGAGGAAAATATTTGTAATGGCAATCCCCAGTTCTATCATGTATTTCTTTAGCACCGCAACTTTTTGAAAGTTACTTTTCAATTATTTATCTCAGGTTTTTATGTTGCTTTGGGTTGTCAGTGCTATAATCATATGCCAGAGAGATGAGACAGCCAAAGTACATGAAATGGCTTTGTCAGGTGTTTTTCTTAAAAAGTGAGAAGTAATTTATTTTATAGGTTTTAGGTTTAGCTCCTGCCTGTCATCATCACTGATACTCATCACCAAATGTGTGCCCTACAGGGTCACTACAGTTTTAACTGTTCCTTTTCCATGTAATCTCCTGCCGAATGGGTGAGCACATAGCTCTTCTGATTTTACAGGGTATTTGATTTATATTTTCCATATTATGCCTTTTTTTTGTGTGTGTGACTTTCTATTTTTAAAAATAGTGAATCCATTCCCATAGTGCATGCCAGTTTGTTTTTCTTTATTTATTCGTGTTGGCTATTGTCCCATTTCAGCTGAATATCTAAAGCGCATTTCCCCCTTGAAAAGAAATGGGAAGGTCATTCTTTGATTTGGGCAGCAAAAGTTTAGTTTATGAGTAGCATTTTGTTGTTTCATCTAAACTCCTGCAAAGTGTCAGTCCCTGGGAAGGGAGGGCAGACTCTCCAAAATTGCAAATCTGATTCAGGGAAGGTGCTTAATGACACAGTCTTCTTCTTTGAACCTCAGAGAATGAGCCATGTGCATGCTTGATAAATCTGCTTGTTGGCTCTGGAGTTCTTGGAATTCAAAACTGCAATTCTAAGACTGCAATTTTGATTATTTTTAACATTTTTTTCATTCTATTTTCTGTAAAGGTAGAGAAAGGGAAGGAATCTGTTGGTTTTGTGGAATTTTCAAACCTACTGTGGCTATTTAAAAAAAGAAGCCTGTAGAACCATGTCATACTGGTTTCTTGCTTGCCAGGCTGTTTATTTCTATTTGTTTAATGAAATATGTATCGTTCCTTTATACAGCTATTAGTTTGAAGCCAGTAAATGTATCTTGAATTGGTTTAGAATTCACACAAACTGTGTCTTTTGTCACTATTGTAGCATTGTTTGTGTGTTTTCTCTGAGCTGATGTTTGCATTATATTTATGATAGAATGAATATAGCAATTGATGCAACTGAACTCTTTCCTTGATTTCTTCTTCAACATGGGCAGAGTTAATCTTTCAACAGCAAGGTTTTTTTGGGGCCTCAGACAGGTGGCACTAAGATTCTATAAAAGGCAATTTTAAACATGTAAGGATAAAAATTTCATTGTCAATATAATAATATGCTGGTAAGTTAATTCTACGACTTTGTTGGGTGTAAGTCAGTAGTGAATTTTTAAAAAAGGTTTAGTGGACTCAGATGGCTTCTGCTCTCAACCTGTAGTCATTACTGTAATTTACATGAAAAATGAGGAAGTAAATAACCTGATAACTATGTTCCACTCTCGGTATTTTCTTTTACTTTTTATTTTTTCTTCTTGCAAAAGTCAGAAGCTAGTATTCCTAATTTCTGGATTGTGAACTTAGTATTTTTTTTTTGAGTCTTTGAGATATTCTGAGACAAAAGAGGTAATACATTTATTTCCACTCATTGCCTCTCTCCTTGAAAAACAAAACTTATTCTGGTTATTTACTATACATTTAAGAGAAAAATGACATAATTTCTGTCAGCAGTCCTAAAGAATGGCCAGCTTCATCAGTGTGCTGGTTTAGAAGTAAACCAGCAGGAGAAATGAGCTCAACACAACACAGATTATAAGTCAGAGCTACAATTTAATAATAATAATACAGTAAATACACTGACACAAAGGGAAATTGCTTTCAACTCCCAAAACACAGCAGTATAACCCAGTGCCCTGGGTTACAAACCCAAAGGGGTTTGTTAGCCCTTGTGCTGAGACCCGTGTGGTTCCACCAAGTCCAAAGCAAAAGGAAGTGAAAAAACCTGTTGGTGCAGGTGATGGCTGTAGTCTGGTCGAGAGTGGTGGTCTCCTCCTATCAAGGTCCTGCTGCTCCTCTGGATCCGACAAAAAGTTCCTGAGGTCTTCTTACCCATCCCTTATGTACCCTCAGGGAACACCCAGTCCCTCCCCCAGGGCGGGGACTCACAGAATGGGTGATTAACTCTGTGAGTCATGCGCTATTTTTGGACTGTTGACGGCCCATTAGCAGCTACGCCTCCACAGGCTGGGAGTGGAGGTGCTAACGACTCCCTGGGAAGCTGCTGCAAATGGGCCATTGACCCTGGGAATGAATAGAGGGGGTAGAATACATAGCTTTGCTCACCCCCACACAGTGACAACTGGTCCCACCTGCTGAACTAGGACAATCAAGTATAAAATGCTTCATATATTTTTTTAGCTTTAATCTTTCATACCTGACAACATTAGAAAAAGCTTTACCGTGACAAGAGAAGTTTTATTTTGGCTTCTCAGTCTGTCAAGGTTGTATGCTTAAAATGTTCAGTTAGCACTACAAATGATAATTATTTTTGGGTGTATAATGCCCTTCATATCACATGGTGTTTTGGAAATCTAAACTTAGGTATTTGAGAGACTTCTGTCACTGGGACAAGAATATTAAACCATCAGTTTACTGTTGCAAAATTCAGGAAATAGGCAGAAACAGAAAAAGAATGTCATCAAGTAGTTGTAAATCTTTACTTGGAAATGTGATGAAGGCATAAAAGCTTTAGTTCTGACAAAATAAAAGCGATTGTTAGGAGACACTGAAAACATCCTATGAAATTTGCATTGTGTTCTAGTGTAGCAGTTGTCAGGCAATAGCATGTTAGCACATTCTGCTTTGGGGTGGTTGTTTATTTTAATCTATCAGTATCATTTATAATTTGTATATACACACATACGTGTGTTTGTCTAAATTACATTTATGTGGAAGATCACAGAGTTAATCCAGATACAGAAACCATGTAATTGTATCCATTTTATGTTAGATTTGTGTCTTAGATTTGGTGTTATTTAGTATCATTTAGGTGCCAGGTGTGAAAATAAGAATAAGTAAAGGTGTCTGGGAAGACAATTATCACCCTGAACAATTCACTTCAGAGCTGACACTTTCACAAGTGTTGCAGGCAGCAGAACATAAAGCAGTTTGTACAGTAGCATGTTTGAAAATTGTTGGGATTCTTTGATGAACTACATATGGCACACCCTATTTTATGTGTTCAATGGTGGATTAAAACTAAGAAACTTAAAATATGATTTTATCCTGAAACATTCTTCAATTGTTTTAGTAATGTAAATAACTTCAAGAACTGTTGAAGATAATATATGAAGCTAAACACACACTAATTAAATTAATTTATAGTTTGTCACTTTTCAGCTCACTGATAAATGTGGAAGAGAACCAAAAACCCATTTATTCATATGTTTTGTTTTGTTATGTCATGGCCAGGAAAGAGAGGACGAATTTTTATACTCAAATTACATTTTCTATAAATAGGTTTAAGTAATTTTGAGGAGGTAGAAGCAGAAGAATGAAGCCCTGAATTTTGGTTAGATATTCCAGTAAAAACACAGCTAGTTGCTAATTTAACCACTTAGCAATTTTGTTGTATCCTGTTTCTAATTTTAAACCTCTTAAGACTGGAGACCATGCTTTCTTTTGGTTGTTGACTGCCTTGCTTATCTACTTTTTAATACTGTTCTTTGACATCTGTTTTTTCAGTAGCTATGCTGAGACAAGCAATCTCATAACCTTCATTCCTTTCATCCCCTCCCATTTGTTCCTGCTGCCACACCATGTTTTCTCTTGGTTTATGGGGCCTTGCAGTGGTCTAGGCTCAGCAGGAGAACTAATCCCAGTTAAAAATAACCCAGGCATATAAAATAGTGTTGAGTTTTAATGTCATTTGCTTCACTTCACAATCTCTTAGGCAGTTGAGCCAACAGATTTGAAGGACTGGTCTGGGTACTATGATGTATACACAGGGCTGAAATAATGCAGTGAAAAAATAATTTTAATTAAATAAGGCCCAAAGATTTGAATGGCTTCCTAAGATTATGTAATTCTTTTCCCATTTACAGCTATTTCACAATCCCCATGGGTGTAATGATACCACAACTGCTGTACCTACAACTGCTCTTGAAGGCAGTAGGAAATCAGGGTGGTTTATTTGATATTGCTGACTGACTTTAAATTGTCCACATAACAACTGATTTTGGTAAATGTAGTTAAGTAATATACACTGAAGTGTAATTAAATGTTGATTAAATTTTTACAAACCCAGAACACAAAATCATATATCTGTTCTTTATTGATGAACCAAATAGCGGAAGGTTTTATCCTTCTCTTTTTCCAGGTGTAGAACTGAATTCATTGCGCCAAATGAAGATACAAAGACCTATGGCAATGCTTACAGATGTCAAACAGCTCATATCAAGTGGAGGAAGTGTGAATCAAAAGAATGATGAAGGAGTTACCCTGGTGAGTGGAAATATGTAATTTTCATGCTGTGAATATACATGTATTGCAACTCTTCAGGTGCACATGTTTGCAAGGCAATTCTCCTAAGAAGCAAAATGAACCAAGATTTTGGTTCTCATCTCACCATTTGAAAATACATGTATGTCAGTTCCATACATCGTATAGATTTTAAAATAATGATGACTTGCTTGCTTGTTAGCCACTAAATATAATATATGCATCATAAAAATTAATATCAAAAATAGTAACACTGTAGTTTAATGCTGCAGCAGATGTTTGTGGTCTCTGACATTCTGTATGAGAGGAGCTGAAACTCGTCACAGTGATTCCTGGTTTTGGCTCATATCTTCTGACTTAGCCAGGCTAAAACACCATTTCATGAAGCTATCCCATCTTGATTGAGTGTAATGAAGCATCCACCATGCAAGTGGCTAAGCACTCCTGCTCCCAAAATTGCATGTTATTTCTAGTCACTGGGTTTCATTATGTTTTTTTCTGCTAATAGAGCTTCCATCCCTTTGTTCTCTCCAAATATCTACTTCTTCAGCTGTCAAATAATTTTAGAATTATTGTATTTTTCTGTAGATAGCATGTCTGTGGAATGTGCTCTTTGCATATAAAATCTTCAACACCATTACCAATCAATAAAGGGTAAATCAGCAGCATTAATATATTGAATAACTTTCTAAAAGTACTTTGTGTTTTTCTGCAAATACTGTACTAATATAATTAGAAACCTCATAGTTATTTGTATTACTATAATTTCTGCAGTTCCACTGAATTAATTTACTGAATCATTAGTATTTAACTCCGTATTTTAATTAAATAGTTACCTAAAATTTAAGTTATAACCAAAAAAGTGGACAGCCTCATATCTGGGGTCGGTGAATCAGCCACTGGCTCTGTCTAGAAACAGAATGCTGTGACTTTTGGGGTGGCCACCCCAAGGCCTGTAGTGAGAAACAGGAGGAAAGCAGGGAAGAAGTGGGAAGAAACAGCATGATTTTTAGTTTAATTCATAAAAGCAACTTAATTTCCAGTTTTCAGATACATTTAATCTAAGCTACTAAATCACATTGCTATTGTACTTAACTTTAATTGCTTCTTTAGTCTGAATTGGCTTAGTTAAACTGAGTTATGAACTTAAGTAAATCGTATTGCGTAAAACCTTTTCTGCCATTAGCTGGAATTGTTTGAAGTGCTTGTCTGGAATGCATTTAATAGTGCTGCAAATACTGGGAGAAAAACACTAGATAGTTTGTTTTTTTGTTGTTTGCTTAGTGAAATACTGACAAAGGAGACACTTTTTAAATAAAATTTTTATGCTGAACTTTGATTTTTTTCAAGAAGTAGTTACAAATTAGGTAATTTTGCTTTTGTTTGAGATTTCTATTATGTGAAACCTTTGTTTGACAAACTGGTGGGAAATCCAGAATTTGTTAAATTGCTCTCTATTCTTAGCTGTGGAGTCAGCCAGTCTGTGATAGTTGTATGTGTATCAAAGGGTTGTGGGAACAGTGTTTTGCTGTCCTACATCTGTCTGTACAAAGAAGACAAGTATCTCAACTGTAAGTCCAAAATCAGATTTGTTTCCTCTTTAGAGAATATGTATCTAAATCCATGCATAAATAAGCAAGCAAATTATTGTCATAAATATATAAATATGTACATTCTCACAGACTCATAACACCTTCTTATGTGCACATGCAATACAGACAGACAGGATGTTTGTTAAAATTCATTTTTCTGTTAAATTTTCCTGTAATATTTTTTCTTTGAAAGATTTCAGTCATAAAAATTTCCTTTGTCCTATAAGCTTTTAAATTGCTTTTAAATAGCACTTGTCAAATTGATGCCTGAGTAGACAATGTAATTTCTTCTGTTAAAACACACTCCCACCTGATGCTATGTCAAATTATATGAAAATTTTGAGGGTTTTGTACATTGGAAATCAGAGCATTCGTAGCAGAATTGGTGTTCTGCCTTGAGGGCAAGGGTATTCTGCCCCCTTGCCAGGGAAAGATTTTGGATGAGTTGTACTGTGTTTCATCCTTCTGTATCAAGCACATTCATAGTGAAAATTTTATGCATAATTTATGCACATGCAGCTGAACCAGAAATAGCAGGCAATGCAAATAATATCCTGGACTCTGATTTTGGTGTCTCCTATGCTTATAGTGACTTTTCTAAATATGCAGTTTCAGTAACAGGTTTATTGCAAGATATTTTTCTTGCCATTAGCCATCCCCTTCAATCATCAGAAAAATAATGTCTTCAGCTAACAATTCTTGAAAAAGAAAAAGCCATGTAGTTGACATGCATGATTTTTGGATACAGGTTACCACCTATAATCTCAGTGGTCAATTTCTGCAATCTTGCTATGCCCTATTCTTTCAGACCACTAAATCCTTCTGACTGGGTTTATTGTGCCAAATTCTGTATTCACATCTTGTTCCCTTTGCTCCCAGAAGTGAAGGGAATGTTTGAAATGATTGTAGAGAACCATGAGAACGTAAAGACCACTAAGCTGTAACGTGGATCAGTCTCATCATATGAGAACTCTTATTCACCATAAATAACAAATGATTTCCACCAAAACTGCAAATGAAACTTTTTCCCTGATCTAGTATTCTTTATTGCATTTTCCTCTTTTACTTGATTATTACCAGAGAAAATAATTTGTATTGCCCTACTCTTTCCTTCCTTATTTCTCTCTTCAAAAGACCTGCTTGATATTATATTGATTTTATATGTGTTTTACATACTTGCTATTTGTATTAATTAAAAAATAAAATGCATGTCGTTTTTATAAAAGAATCTCCTTCTATAAATATCATTGATAGTGGAATTGATTGCTGATATAAATGCCAAACACATATAGAGCCTTAAATAATACTGCATTGCAAAAGATAATGTCCAGCTTCTCAAATCAGCCATTAACAAAGAATTTCCTTTTTCCTCTTCTAACCACTACAGTTTTCAGTACCTTATCACTCATACTGTATTTGCTACTTAGAGTGACAAGCCATGAGCAAACACAGGTACCTTTGAAGTTGTCCCTGCTTTAGCAGCAAGTTGCGCTACTTGACTTCTTGAGGTTACTGCTGCCCTTTCTCTGTCTGTTACTATGTTTCCCACCACCCCTCTGATCCACTTTGACTCTGAAATGCAGTTTACAGAAAAAAAGTCAACTAAATTATTAAACATTTACCAGTTCAAATCATTAAGTATCTAAGGACACACTGCAAGTATAGGAAATAAAATCTCTGTGGTTCAAAAGTGAGGTAGTATTTTCCTGGACTTATTTTGTGCTGCAGTCTCAATGTGCTTGGTTTGATTATGTGTAAATGAATTCATTTTGGAGTAAAGTAGTGTCAGCTTCTATCTGGGATATTTGAACTGCTTCAAAAGAAAGTTAGGTCTAGGGTCTAAGAGCACTCAAGGTCTATTGAAATGTGTGGTTCTATCTGGACTCATGAAACTTTTGAATGCATTTGAAAGGATTTTTGCTTGAAATTGTATGAAAAGTGGCAGTCAGACTAGATTGTTCAGTAGTTCACAATAAGCTAACATTTTCCTTTTTTGTGGATTTCTAGGCTGTAGTTATCACATGTATATTTTGTATTCACTGTTGCCATGATTTAATCAAGATATACAATAACACAGCATGGATTTTTCTGAGTTCTTTATTAACTTATGCAACATTTAACTTTCGTATTGCAGCTGCACGTGGCCTGTGCTAATGGATACAAGAATGTTGCATCTCTGATACTAGATCATGGGGCTGATCTCAATGTAGTGGATAATCAGTACTGGACACCCCTACATTTAGCTGCAAAGTATGGACAGGTAAAGCATGGGTTTTTTTCATCTGCTTCACTTTTCTTTATAGTAGTCTTCTGTACCAATAGCAAATACTTTGAAGTTGGGGAAACTATTCTGATTTTAATGTGAAAAACTGTCACATTTGTGTACTATAGATGGCATCTTAAATGAAAGAGATAATTTAAAGATAAATCTTATAAAGCTGTTAATAATACAGCTCATTAAAATCAATCTACCATCAACAGTTTGTCTCCAAAAAAAAATTAACTTTGCACTGACATTTGAAAGGAAGACAAAATAAACAATTTTGTCTGTTATTTTCTTGTAGTCTGATGTAAAACTTTATTTTTACTTAACTTGTTTGTTGTGTGTATTTCTGTGAATGGATATCCAGGATTGACTTAGCAGTCACATTCAAAGTTCTCTATTCACTGAATTGTGGAAAGGTCCTCTAGGTTTGGGATTTGGAAGCCACAGCTAAACATGACTTTTGCCTCTTAATATCCTACCTTTTCACCTTTTCCTCATCCTCACTCTCCCTAGATAAGCTCAGTGAGCCTTTGTTATAGTCTGGCAACTTTAGGAGAGCTCTCCACATCTCTCACTGAGCCACCTCATGACTCACAAATGGCTACTACCTGTAGGTACCCTCCGAAAACCTCTGTGGTGCATCTTGGCTCAGACTTCAGAAAATAAATAATGCACTTTATGGCAAGAAGATAGTAAAAATATACTAAAAATAATAGTAAAAATAAATGTGTTTGAGACTAGTTAGTTCTGCTGGGATACAGATTTCTTGTATTGAGATAACCTCTATCTGCTCTTTTATGGAGTGTGAAAGATCAGCATATGCTTGTAATAGATTAAGTCATTGGTTTATACATGTATGACCTGAAGTGTATGCTCAATAATTACTGGTAGTGTAAATTTATGTAGAAAAAATTTCCACAGAAACATACCAAACCAAAGTTTTGTTAACAAGTGAGGTACCAGTGTTTTGCATGTACTGTAGATTTATTTTTTTCATCCTGTTTTATCCTGTGCTGTTCTGTAGTTCTGATACAGTTCTAGTACTCTCACTGATTCATCTGGATCCTCATATAATACTACAGTAGGCACTCACTCTGCCTGTGTTCAGATTTCAGTAAGGCAAGAAAACTCTTATTCAGAAGTAAGGTGATAGCAGTGTTACAATCTTGAGCTGGGGCTACTATTTTTATTTTCTTCATGGCTTACAAGTTTGGGCTTCATAGTGCAATAATGTAATTATACTATGGCTGTATGTTTCTTCTAGCGTGAAGTCTGAACCCTTTTTCTATTGAAAAGAATTTGAAAGAACTGACTTGAATGTCCTGGGAAAGAGCTTGTCTTTGTTTATATAAGTGTAATACACATACATGTTTGCAACAGTAACCGTGGGTGACTTGAAATACCTTTTTGTCCTGAAATTAGGTATTTCTCTGTTTGCAACTGATGTGTGCATATAAAGTTTGTACTTGAAAGTGGCTAATAGGGAAAAAAAAATGTTTCTTTCCTTTTGAAATGTTCTAAGAGCTCAGATTGCTATTTTGCAAATTGATCCTTTTTGTTGGCACTTTAGTTGAACTGTATCTCCCTTTATGTCCCAGATGGTGATAGTATTAATTCTTACTATTTTAGGAATGTTCAGTGAGAAGTCAGGGACCAGTTGTGCTAGTCTCTGGACAGGCACTATGGGTATGCACAGAGAAAGACAAATGAAGTAACATTGCACTCTTCTTCACTAAAATCAGCAAAATACAGACCAAATACCTTCCCTTTGTACTGTTAATGAATAATACAATTTGGAGATAGCTTATTATCATTGTAGAAAATTTTCTAGTGTTACTTATGATATAAATACAGCTTTAATGTGATCATGTTTGTAAAAAACAAATAAATCATTTAAACTTCTTTATAAAAGGGATTTATTAGATATCAGGGAAATGTTTCTTTTAGTAGTGAAGTCATTGGGATGCTTTTAAAATTTCCTTTCTTATGATGATAATTTAAAACATCTTTTAGCCTTAGTATGAATTCATGTGCATAATGTATTTATAATTCCATTTCGAGTAATTAATT
>VWZD01001287.1:27569-80264 GCA_013396695.1 Sakesphorus luctuosus
TTACAGTTTCACACTCTTCTAACACATTATTTGTGCCTTTTTTTTTTTTGTTAAGTCTCACTTGAATAACTTGATACAGTGATAAATCTGTATCTTCTGCTGGAAGACCATAAAAAACTCTATTTGGTTTTAATTTGGAGTATTTTTCAGTTCTTGTGAGGATATCTGTCCTTCCAGGAATGTATGTGAACAGAAAAATAGCCATTTCCTGTCTTGTAGCTTGTCTAATAATCAATGATCCTGTAAAGACTGGTCACAAAAATTTCAAAATCCTGTTCTAAATCATTGTCATTGAATAGTTTGCTAGCACTGCTGCTACATTACCTGCAACCTAATATAAGTAATATTACATTCCATGACTCATAGGGACTGATAGTTTTTCCTCTTTACTGAATACCTACAGATGTATTTTTCATGTGGATGAGCTACTTACATTAATAAAATGCTATTGAATTAGTTATACATATTACAGATTTAGTTTTTGAACTATATTATAGACATCAGATACATGCATTCTGCCTATTATCTTACAAAAAAAGTTTATTTGTGATACGAAGAAGTTGTTATCCTATTTTAGAGCGACATCCAGACTCAGCTGAAAGACTTGAACTCTATATGTATGCAGTTCTATGTTTATAAATACACAAAATACACAAAATGGAAAAAGCCCCACCACATTTGGCTATTTGTAAGACCATTACATTAATAGACATGGTACTAATTTACTCTGTCTGGGGAAAAACAAAAGAAGGAACTGCTGAATTTAAAATTTAGAGTGAGAAAATTTCATTTGCATCTGCACAGGAGGAAACNAAGTCTATGAAACATGTATTATTGGTGTAAAATTTGTTATTTTTTAGCCAAAAATACTAATGTTCTCCCAGAAAGTCAGTAACATAAATTCTAGACTCCATCCCTTACAGTTTCACACTCTTCTAACACATTATTTGTGCCTTTTTTTTTTTTGTTAAGACTCACTTGAATAACTTGATACAGTGATAAATCTGTATCTTCTGCTGGAAGACCATAAAAAACTCTATTTGGTTTTAATTTGGAGTATTTTTCAGTTCTTGTGAGGATATCTGTCCTTCCAGGAATGTATGTGAACAGAAAAATAGCCATTTCCTGTCTTGTAGCTTGTCTAATAATCAATGATCCTGTAAAGACTGGTCACAAAAATTTCAAAATCCTGTTCTAAATCATTGTCATTGAATAGTTTGCTAGCACTGCTGCTACATTACCTGCAACCTAATATAAGTAATATTACATTCCATGACTCATAGGGACTGATAGTTTTTCCTCTTTACTGAATACCTACAGATGTATTTTTCATGTGGATGAGCTACTTACATTAATAAAATGCTATTGAATTAGTTATACATATTACAGATTTAGTTTTTGAACTATATTATAGACATCAGATACATGCATTCTGCCTATTATCTTACAAAAAAAGTTTATTTGTGATACGAAGAAGTTGTTATCCTATTTTAGAGCGACATCCAGACTCAGCTGAAAGACTTGAACTCTATATGTATGCAGTTCTATGTTTATAAATACACAAAATACACAAAATGGAAAAAGACCCACCACATTTGGCTATTTGTAAGACCATTACATTAATAGACATGGTACTAATTTACTCTGTCTGGGGAAAAACAAAAGAAGGAACTGCTGAATTTAAAATTTAGAGTGAGAAAATTTCATTTGCATCTGCACAGGAGGAAACTTGCAAAAAATAAAGGCACTGTAAGCTTCTTGTTACAAATCTCAGGTTGTAAATTAAGTGGATTACAAAAACTTATTGCTTCACCTTCCACAGTAATTTATATGAGAAGTTATTGGAGAAAGAAACATCAATCTGAGTGAGCTAAGCATGTGAAAAACATTACATGACACACATTATAATCAAAAACCTGGCTTGATAATGGGAAGCCCATTTTTATTTAGATGGGGTTCCTCTCAACTGAATTTAGCCAACTAAACCTAGGGACAAAGTCCCAGTTTTGTCTTGTTTAATGTGAAGAGTCACCTCTAGAAGACAACTCAGACAATTCTCGGGAGTGCATTTAAAAGAGAGGGGATGAATCATTACTTAGCGGTCTGACCCTCCTGTATTATAGATCTCATGGGCAACTAGCATATGTTAGAGGTCTAATTTGAACATTTTAAAGTTCTGCAGGAAGAATCCAGACCAAAGAACAGGGAAAAAGAACGGGCCAGCTGCCCACTGGTCTTCTAGGTCTCCCCAGTCATCATGAAGTGGGCATGGAGTTGATGCCTTGCTTTTAGAAAGCACAGAGTTGCACTAACGTTGTACTGAGTGAATCCTCCAGAGGGAGCAGAGGTAGATATTTACAACAATACAAAGCTTTTCACAAGCAAAACATAGCAGTAGATTGTTGCATTGTTTCCAAACAGGGAATAAGTCATAGTTTTAATTGTCAGTATGTATTATTTGATGTTGAAAGAAAGTAAAAATAATTTATGTATCTTTACATATATTTGTAAAGAAAACCAGTTTCGCTGATAAATTTATCATTTAAGATTTGTTAGAACATTACTAGTCTGAATATTGAAACAGAGCATGGGTGAATGATTAATGCCTATTAGTGCAGAGTGTGTAGATCCAGAGTAGAACATTTTTCTTGCATAGGAATACAGGATATTTCTGGTGAATTTGAAGGTTGTGTATGGGAAGGATATGGCTACTAGGTACAGAATAAGGCAGGTGAGGCTACTGCCTGAAGGTCAGTCTGTAAGAAAAGAACCTGCTTTACTGTAACAGATTGGCTTACCAATAAGTGCAGTAGACTGTTAACTGAAATACTACCAGCTGTAAACATTGAAAAATAATGGTAATACCATTAAAAAATAGGCACATTCTTAAGCAAGGTTATTTTGAGTTTCTAGGACTGCTGTCATTTCCCCCTCAGTAAGTGTTAGGGCTAAAAGCAATTTTATGTTTTTAATGCACATTGGGATATTAAAATTATACAAAAATGATATTACTGATATTATTGATATTTAGATCAGAGTTGCTTACCTTAATAATTTTACCTTAGTAAAATGAGGCAATATAATAATGCCTGCAACATGTGTGCAAACCTGAATCAGTGATACACAAAACCCTCTTCAAAATAAGATTATGAGGGCAGGAAAGCTAGCCTCGAGAAATTGGAATATGTCAGGGTTGTTAATGTAAATTTTACAGGGCCTTCTGGACATTCACATTTTTAATACTGTTTTTGGTGGCAGTTGGATACCCTTTGTCTCACATGCAGCATAAGCAGCACTGGTACACGTGTGGTTGCTGTCTGTGCACACCAGAGCAGGGCACACACCGTCACTTGGGAGCCACACGGCCCAGGTTGGCACTGATACCAGCTGCAGAAGGGCAACTTGTATTTCTCAGGCTGTCCCCTTAATTTGAATTTAGCACAGCGATCACTTTGTGAATGGCTAGTAGTCTGGCATTGGTAGTACTGTCCTTGCTGGACATATTCCAACTGCTGTGATCAGAAGAGCACACACTCCCTCGCCTCCCCTGTGGTGGGAATAGGCTACAGCTCTGACATTTGCCTTGGGTACTTTGGCACAATTCCCAGGCACAAGCTGTTTCTTTGTTGTTTATCACAGAAATGTCACCTTTCAAACAGCTATCGGAAGCAAGCAGGTCAGAGCTGACTCTGCAGTAGCTGAAAAACTACCTTACCCAAAATTTCATCCTTGGGGGGACGATGCCTATATCTAAAACTGTTAAATCACTAAATAAAAGAGGGCTAGGGATTAAGCCAGGCAACAGTGTGGCTCACATTCATATTGTTTAGGCCTAGTTTCCTCTATAGGAGATTAGTCTTGTTTATAGAGAGCTGGTTGGAGTGGTCCACAGCAGGCAGGGTGAGAGCTAACAGTTAAGCAGTGTGGATTATAAGGGGTACTTAAGCTTGCTCCATTGCACTCTCTTACTTAGTGAGACAGATTTAGCCTCTGGCTTTGAGGTTTTAAAAGGTTTCATGATGTCAAAAAAAAAAAAAAAAAGAGATTTGTTGAATGGCTGACTGTATCCCTACAAGAGTAACTCCTAAATCAGCAAGTATTTCTTCCAATCAATAAATTGGTAATATCCCAAATAATTAAAAAATATTTAGAGATCTCAGATGCCTCCTTCATGTTTCTTAACATGTTATATACATCCTGTGTCAGTTTCAAAATTTATGTGTGAAATTGCCATTCTTTAAGTATATTCTCCCTTAACACACATTTGGTTGGCCTGTTTACTTGAACTGAATTTTACCCCCTGACTAGTTAGTTCATCAAAACAACATTTCTTTCAGATCATAGAAGGGGTTTTGCTCCTTGCTCAAGTCTCAGAGATCACACCTTCTTATTGTGTGAACTAGTTTGCTTATCATTACCGAAATATGTTAGTTGTTTGATGAACTGTAGTTGCATTTTCTTTTCTTTAAGTGCCTATGGACATCAAAATAGAAAAGAATGCACATGTTGTTAGAATATGCTTCAATGTGAAAGGATATATGAACTCATTGTAGGAAATTAAACTCATTCAAGTTTGGCCATTGCCATAGCAGTTCCTTTGAATGCAGTTTCTGGACTTCTGCAAACACACTCCACAAATGCTTTCAATGTGAAGAGCCTGAAGAAGGGAGCGCTTGTTCAGTATTTCAAAGAGAATAGGGTATAGTCACCCAAGGAATAAATATTTTCTCCCTTCAAGTAGTTGGAATCTTTAATTTATGGTCAGAAAATCCTCTAGAGAATGTTTTATCCAGACGTAACTCACCCTTTTTTCTTTAGTCTTTTTGTTCATGTTTGGCATGTGTGATTGTCCTCAGGTGGAAAAGCCATATTTCCCGTCAGATCAAATTACACTCAGTTTCCTCAAACAGAGACTACTTTGGTATTTCTGCCTATGATATCTTTCTTTCACTCTCAATATATTCACAAAATTTCTATAAATAATTCAAATGCTAATTGTGGGTACAGAATATAAGGCAAGAAAAGCTAGATTCACACAATATCTAGTGATAAGAAAAGAGATTGAGCTTCATATACAGACTAGGGACAACCAGTTTAGAAAACTGCAATAAAATTCTCAGTGTTTACATGTATATTTTTAAAGCTGAGGTGTGCAGAGACTGAACTATATATTTCATTATTGCAGAATCTCACTGATTAATATAAATTCTGTTTGCCTTAAAATAGCATTTATAGTGACTTTCAAATACAAGAGACAAGTATGAAAAAAAGTCCTAAGATTTTTCAGGTACAAACTTTGAGAAGTGACAGATTTATGATGTTCTCTGTAATATCAATATATGTATCTTGTTGGAGTATAATTTATATGCATCTTTAGTCTCAAGATGACATAATATTTTTGTCTGATTTATTTTTTCCCAGTCTAATTTCTTTAATCACAAGGTCATATAATATTTTTTCCATGATTTATTTTATTTTTTTTATAGTCTAATTTCCTGGTAGATTGAAACATAGTAATGTAGGTTAGAAGGCTTGAAGTAAAGACTGATGAAGTGTTTACTTCAGCTGCAGAAAAACATTTAAGTGACCTTTGTCACTTTGGTAGCTGGTACCTTTGCTTTGGTAGCTGAAAAGATCATTACACTTTCCTTCTTTACTTGAACTATTCCAGAGGTTTAAAAGTCATGCTCTTAGAACATATGATTTGAACTTGCTGACTGCACAAAGATAGTGGTGACATTTGAGGAGCTTGGGTTCCATTCCATCCTCTATTCATGAGCAGTATTTACAGTTCATTCCTCCCACACGTAACCTATTTTTCCCATTGCCTCCAGTCTGCTTCATTCTTGTCCTTATTCTATTACCTTATTGTCCTATTCATTTGCCTTGCTTCATGTCCTTTCCTTATGCATTTTATCCCAATCCTAATTTCCTTGCACAGTCAGCTCCTGTCCCTCCTCCTCCTCCTGGTTCTCATCCAAGCTTTCATTTTTCTCCAGTTTGACTTCATGCCAACCTTCCTGCCCTTCTGTCCCACTTGCTCACAGTCCCAATCTCCTTTGTTCAATCTCAGTGTTTTTTTCCCCTCACTGTAACATTTTTCTTTCACTTTTCTGCTTAGTCTGTCTCTACCTACATCCTGGCTCCTTGCCACATTTATCTTCTTCCCTTTCACTTCATTTGTTTCATGCTGTTAGTTGCAAAGCCCAGCATTTTATCTAAACTCTCTTCAGTTCCCCCACCCCCACTGTCTACCCTGCTGCTGGTCTTATTCCCACAACCTACTTTTTCTATTCTGTTCCACTTTGCTGACCACAGGTGGTAATGGTCCCCTTTTCTCTGCACTCAAATAGAAAAAAACCTTTCTAATCTATATTGTATTAAGAAGGGGGATCGGTAATGAGTTTCAGACATAATTTTCTGTGTTTGGAGCAGTACTGTGGATCACATTTTGAATTACAGAGAAATACTATTTAGCCTCTGAACACTATTGCTCTTCTTTAGGACTCCATATAAGAAATTTTGGCTTTAAGGGAGATAGAGTCTTCTAAGGCATACTATTATGTAGTGGAGAACAAATATATCATCTTAAAAACTGAATTCACAGGAACCCTAATGGTTTAATAATTACCTTACTCCCAAATGTTGGGAGTTCTCTGTCTTGGAATTTGTTTCACTCCCTGGTAAGGTCCCTAACCTACACTTTTCTTGTTTATGTCCTTGATGCTTACTGAAGTGCCTATTACCACCCCATTTAATTACTTGAATAGTCTCCAGTATTATTCTAACGACTTTTATTGCTCCGTGACTTTTCTAATCTTATTTATTTGATCTATGGATTATATGACTAGCATGAAACTACAGCACCTCTATCACAGAAGCTTAGTAATTATAATAATAATAACATTAGTAATTAAAATTGGAAACTACTTCCCTGCTTTCTCTTTTTTGTTTTTTTAATTTGAAAATCTTTTAAACATCCAAGTGTATATTTAAATAGAGCAATTGATACTGGTTAGACTAACATGTAGACCTACGGTGGATGGCAGTAGGAAAAGTGGGCTCCTTGGTATATCCATTATAATGAAAAACTGTCTTGTAAGCATCTGGTAGCTCAGTTTTTCAAAGGATTGAAATTTGACTAAGTTATGACAGTTTTCCAAACAGACTACAAAGGGAATATTCTCAGCCTATGCAATTCATCTTCTACCTAATACAAAGCCTTCAAATCATACAGACATTGGACCTCACAAGAACAAGTAAAATACTTTCCCATTGCCTGCTACCAGAAGTGTTTAATTTTGGGTTGCTTTATTTTTTCGTCTAATATTTTAAAAAATCCCCAAACTGAAAAATGATAAGCATATACTGGCTGCAGTCCTAGCAAACTGCCTAACAAAAATCACACAATGAGTAAATGTGCACTTCTCAAACTAGTCAGATAAATTTTAGTTGTATAAGCAATAGAAAAATGGTTCTTATGAGGACAGATATAGGTCATCTTACTCAGTGGTGAGGACTGCAGAATATAATGGTGTAACCATTGATATTTCTTTTGTTCTACCTAGAGGTTTTGTTGTGTTTAGTGAATGAACACCTTAGATATTAAAATAATAGTTGGAGATTTCACTGTGTTTCACACAACATTGTGAGATTGATGGTCAAAAATAATACTGATTTTGATCTAAGATTGTTGGCCCACTAGTTTCTTGTTGTATATCTTTGCCTCCCTGTGGATGAGAGCATTCTGGGGATCATATCCAGCAAAAATAAAGTGGGAACCTCAGAAGTGGCAGCGGGTAGAAGAACATTGCAGGAAGAAGGTGATGAGGGTGTGGTGGGTTCACTTTGCCTGAATGCCAGGTGCCCACCAGCCGCTCTATCACTCCCCTTCTCAGCTGGACAGGTGGGAGGAAAAGGAAATAACACAAACCGTTGGTTAAAATAAGACAGTTTATGTAAAAAGTTAAAAAGAAAAAAAAACAACAAAACAAAAGCAGCGTGCACATCCACAATGCAAGAGCTAGCAGTTAATCTCTACTTCCCACAAGTAGCAATGGTCAGTTGCTTCTCTGAAAAGCAGAGCTCCAACAGACATTTGTCAGCAGGCAGCCATTACAAGACAATGAATGCCTCCCTTCTGGCTCCTTGCCTGTTTTATATCTGGGTTGACATGATATGGTATGGAATATCCCCTTGGTCAGTGTGGATCAGCTGGCCTACCTGTGTCCTGTACTAGGATCTCGCCCCTGACTGAAGAAGGAATGTTATAGTGCTGTGCTCAGCAGTAGCCAAAACATGGATATGTTATCAACACTCCTCTAGCTACCAATGCAGAGCACAGCACTGCAAGCGTTACTATAGGAAAATAAATTCTGGCTCAGCCAGACCCACTACAGAGGGCTTAGTCAAAGAGAACTGAGAAATGGATGTCAAGAAGCGCCCAAGGAATAAAAAATGGGGTAAGGAGATGAGAACCAAAAGGCTGGTGGTCAGCCAGGTCATTTAGGGATGGTAGGATATGTCCAAGATTGGAACAGATGGAGAGGTGCGGAGAAGTGGAGAGAATTGTTCATATCAATAGGGAAGAAAAATGAAAGACTGAGATTATTTGTTGTTGGGGGTACATGCAAATTGAGTGATGCATATTCATTGCTGTGCAAAACAGCACATGAGGGCATTTGCATAAAACCTTCAGCTTTCTGCATTTACAACTTCAGCAGGTATCTCTCTGATGGTAGAGAAAAGGGAATAAATTATCTGAGTTTGTGGCACTGGGACTTGGATAATAAGAGTTCAAAGCTCAACCAGAATCGGCAGCTTATCCTTTGCAGGTGCTGGCACACATGCAGCATCCTGTACATAGCTAAGAGAAATACATCTGATGAGAGAGGAAGATATGTTTTAGGAGCACTCATTCTGCTCTCCAGCTAATTCATTAGCAGTAAAAATAACATGACTTGAGAGCAGTTTGGAACTGCCTCTGCAGCCTCAAGTACACAGGGAGATTCTCTTAATGCTCCTTCATGCCCCATATTTCCTACCCTGTCACTGCAGTTACTTATGTGTGGCAACAGGCCTCGCAGTCTGTCAGCTGGCCAATACTGGTACTCCTAAGGTTGTGGTTTATGAAACTGAGCACTGGGCTGTCTTACATCTAACATTTAATGTGTGGTAAAATGTAAGTTTTAAATAAAAAAGAAGAGGTCTCTTCTGTGCGGTGTGGAGGGAAAGGGAGAAACAGGAGTTCCAGGCAGTTGCAAGGCAGAGAGAATTCTTTTTATTCAAAAAAGGCACAGGTATTAACAGACCTTGGGGGCGGTCCCCAGGTCTGGCTGGATTGGGTGAAAACTGAGGGAGAGGCAGGGTCAAAGGTCCCTTGACCAGTAGAACTCGGACAGGGGCAGGGCTGGCTGGGGNAACTTAGGCCCCTTTTCAGCACGGGGCAATTTTATTTAAAGGCTTTATAGAGTGCCTATTACAGTAAAAAGAGACAGAAGCTCTCTACCAACCTGCACCTCAGGAAGTCTTCCATCATCCCCACATCACCATAGGTGAATCAGAGCTTAAGTCAGTCCAACAGTTCACCTATCTGGGAAGCATCATTTCCTCAAATGGTAAGATTGACAAAGAGATAGACAACAGGCTAACAAAGTCATACAGAGCCTTTGGAAAACTTCATAAAATAGTCTGGTGCAATAAACACCTGAAGAAAAGTACAAACATCAATGTCTGCACAGCCATTGTTCTGTCTACTCTTTTATATGGGTCTGAATCATGGGTCATCTGTGCCCACCACCTGCATCTCTTCGAACGCTTCCATCAGCGCTACCTCTGTACAATCCTAAACATCCACTGGACTGATTATGTGACTAATGTGTCTGTTCTTGAACAGGCAGGGGTCACCAATATTGAGGCCACGCTGCTGAGAACGCAGCTGCACTGGGCAGGGCACGTCTCCAGGATGGCGGATCACTGCCTCCTGCAGATTGTGCTCTATGGTGAACCCACCACCAGCTGCTGTAAGAGAGGAGCCCCGAAGAGGAGATACCAGGACTAACTGAAAAAATATCTCAGCCTTGGCCATATTGACTGCCACCAAAGGTCCACAAAAAGGGCTGCAAGGCTGACCCTGGCAACTACAGGCCTGTCAGCCTGACTTCAGTGCCTGGCAGGGTTATGGAGCAGATCATCCTGAGTGCGATCACACAGCACCTTCAGGATGGACAGGGGATTAGACCCAGCCAGCATGGGTTTAGGA
The DNA here is from genome assembly GCA_013396695.1 of Sakesphorus luctuosus. Lineage (NCBI taxonomy): Eukaryota > Metazoa > Chordata > Aves > Passeriformes > Thamnophilidae > Sakesphorus > Sakesphorus luctuosus. The sequence goes on from VWZD01001287.1 coordinate 37,831, forward strand.
GGGGCAGGTCCTGTCTGACCAACCTGATCTCTTTTTATGATCAGGTGACCCACCTGGTGGATGAGGGGAAGGCTGTGGATGTGGTCTATCTGGACTTCAGCAAGGCCTTTGACACTGTCTCCCATAATATACTCCTGGAAAAGCTGGTAGCCCATGGCTTGGACAGGTATACCCTCTCCTGGATTAGGAGCTGGCTGGAGGATCGAGCCCAGAGAGTGCTGGTGAATGGAGCTGCATCCAGCTGGTGGCCGGTCACTAGTGGTGTTCCCCAGGGGTCTATGTTGGGTCCAGTCCTGTTTAACATCTTTATTGATGATTTAGAGGGGCTTGAGACCATCATCAGCAAATTTGCTGATGACACCAAGTTGGGAGGGAGTGTCAACCTGCTGGAAGGCAGGAGGGCTCTGCAGAGGGATCCGGATAGACTTGAGAGATGGGCTGATTGCAATGGGATGAAGTTCAATAAGGCCAAGTGCCAGGTCCTGCCCTTTGGCCACAACAACCCCATGCAGCGCTACAGGCTGGACACAGAGTGGCTGGAGAGCAGCCAGGCAGAAAGGGACCTGGGGGTACTAATTGACAGGAAGCTCAACATGAGCCAACAGTGTGCCCAGGTGGCCAAGAAGGCCAATGGGATCCTGTCCTGTATCAAAAATAGCATGGCCAGCAGGACCAGGGCAGTGATCCTTCCCCTGTACTTTGCGTTGGTGAGGCCACACCTTGAGGATTGTGTTCAGTTCTGGGCCGCTCAGGTTAGGAAAGATATTGAGGTGCTGGAGCAGGTCCAGAGAAGAACAACAAGGCTGGTGAAGGGACTGGAGCATAAGTCCTATGGGGAGAGGCTGAGGGAGCTGGGGTTGGTCTCTTCTCCCAGGCAGTCAGCAATAGGACAAAGGGGCATGAGCTCAAGCTCTGCCAGGGGAAATTTAAGTTGGAGATCAGAAAAAAATTCTTTACAGAGTCATCAGGCATTGGAATGGGCTGCCCAGAGAGGTGGTGGATTCACCATCCCTGGAGGTTTTAAACTGAGATTGGATGTGGCACTGAGTGCCATGATCTCATAAATGGACTAGAATTGGACCAATGGTTGGACTTGATCTCAGAGGTCTTTTCCAACCCAATCAATTCTATGATTCTATGATTCTGTGATAATGATGACACTGAAAAAAATAGGAGCACATATGAATTAATTTTATCCATAGAATCTACAATATTTCATTAGAAATGTTATTTCTTAATATAACCATGTCTATGTTATTTGTAACTCTGCAATAACTCTGCAATTGAAATATCTTTGGATAGCGGTAATTTGCTGTAATTAATCTACAAATATTTCTACTGTAAGACACAGTTCTGAAGATGTGGCAATTGGATTTTAAAATACTTGTTCTAAAACATTAGTGAATGAGGTTGTTTCTAATAAAGACAGTTGTGTATCCAAAAGCAGGTCATTAAAATTTTCAGTGACTTCAATACCTTAATCTTGGTGACATGTATCAAGGTATCCCACCAGGAGACATTGGCAGCAGGAAGTATTGATACTGAAACATGGGATTTCTTGTGGTATAAATCCAAACCTTTGGTAACCCAAAAAGCTGTATATTGTTAGTAAACTGTAAATGCACTTAAAACCTCCATCCTTTGATACAACTATCACTTTTCAGAGATTATGCAATAGCTCCATAACTAAGCATGTTCCATTTTTTCATAATGGAAAAAGACAGAGATGTATGTGTTGAGACTTCCCAGTTGAAAGCAGGGCTAATCGGATATGTAAATATGGCTTCCTCACTTCTTTGAGTTTGCTGAATTTTCTGCTGTTACTGCCAAAAAGGAAAGCAAAGGTAGGCTTCAGGTCAGTCCTTCGGTCCCACGTCAAAACAACGAGGGATTAGCAGCCAGAAGCTGAAGAAATGCCAAGGTGCTCTGCCCGCCCTCTTCCTCTGAGGTCCACTGATTGCCGCGGGACTCCCCTGTCCTCGCGGTTTAAGCTGCTTTGGCGTAGTGGATTCCACCACCGTGTTGGGCGTCAATTATCAGCGGATTAGTATTTTCCACTGATACAGTGGAGGGGTTTTCACTTCCAGGAGCAGGGCTAGGAAAGCAACAAGCGGCAAGCGGCGCTCCCTAGGATCATGCCCCTTAGAAGCTTGGGTCGGCTCCTACCGCCCCCGGCCCGGCAACCCCTCCGAACGGAATAAGTCCGCACCAGCCAGGAGTCCACGAGGAAAAGCCAAGTTTAATGGCGCGCGCTTGCTTATAAGGGGCGCACGCAAATGTCCCGGATGTGGGCGGGGAAGAGGGGCGGAGACAGAGAGGAGTAATGCACTTCATTGGGTACATGCAAACGAAGGGAAGGAGGGAGGGGAGGAGTGACAAAAGGACCAATAGGAGAACGAGGTCAGTGGGAGAATTCCAGGGGATTGTGGGAAGAAGAAACAGGGAAGCCATCTTAAGGGTATAACATTTAAACTGGGGAAGTGTGCATCCGGAAGCCCCCATGGTCCCGATTCAGTCGCTGCATAGGTATCCCAGGTTCCTGGACCTCTGTGTCCTCATCCACCCAGCACTTGTAATATTTCTGCCACTTGATGAATTCCTCATCAGTCTGGTCTCCTCCAACAGGAAAGCCAGCATTAGAAAGCTGAGGAGAACAAGGTCTTTTTATTTTTATACAAATTTGCAACAATATTTTCATGTTTTTCTGTGATTAGAAGCTTGGGATTTTTTGTGCATTTAATAGATTCCTCACTATCATGGCCTTTTGTAAAAACTTGACTCCTGTGTGCTGAGTCCATATTGATTTTTTTTATTTCAATTATTTCTTTCTTGATTAGCTTTCTTTCTTTCTTTCTTTCTTTCTTTCTCTCTCTCTCTCTCTCTCTCTCAAATTACTATCCTTTCCCTTGGCTGCCTTGCAATTCAGATCTCGTTTCTGTAGGTCTGCTCTTCTCTGAAGAATCCTTTCTTTCCTACACCGCTTATTTTGCCTGTGCTCATTATTCATTCTATTTGCTTTAGCATGTATCCAAACATGCAAATAGTTCTCTCTTAGCTGAGCTCTATATTCACTTTCTAAAAGTATTTTTGGCTCCTTATGAAGTTTTTTACTCATTTCTGACCAGTTTATCAGGGTAGACATAACTACAACCTTTGATTGGGAAATATCTCTAGAGGCTTTGGTGCAGGAATAGAAGAGCTCACTAAAACCAGTTCCTTGCAGCACTCTTGCAGTAATTGCAAAATATGTTTAATTTTTTCATTATATGATACTATACACTATCCTACTGTGCTATAAATGTAGCCATTACTAATAGAGTAAGTGGTTTTTATTAAATATAAGATAAATGTGCCAATTTCTACTACTGACAGAGGACAGGTTTACTTCTATGATGATGGCTGTGAGTCAGACACCTTCAGCAGTGATGGCACACAGTTGCTGAATTAGGCATAAAGAAATATCTGTGATCAAAGTCATAACAACTGGTGATGGAGGGTTAGATTTTTTTTCCTCTGTGAATTTGTTTACACTTGTAAAGGTACAGGGAGAATTTGGAGGTGGACTTATGCTGTGGGTACACTGAAGTTGTATGAGAACTGTATTTTATTCTGCCTCTTGTGATTTGTAGAAATGTGTTTAGTAGCTGCAGAAGTTAGGGGTTTGGAGGTACTACCTATGATTTATCATGTGATTTCAGCTTGTGCAGGAAGGAAGGAGTAAACTAAATGACAGGCACACTGCACCTGTCCTACTTCTGCCATTTCAAACTGCTCTGTTTTTGCCCACTTTTTAGACCAATCTTGTGAAGCTGCTTTTGATGCACCAGGCAAATCCTAATCTCCTTAACTGCAACAATGAAAAGCCTTCAGGTAGGTGAAAATCCATGAACATTATGTATGGATTAGTGAGTATGACACTCTCTTCTTTTTTCCCTGCTTTTTCAGTTATGCTTTATTTAGTATGTAGAGTTATATATACATACACATGTGTATATGTTTTTACATATATTGCTGAGAACTGCTAGTCATGGTAATGCAGGATATCATATCAAATGACAGCATGTTCTTCCACTTGGTGAATTCCCTGTTTATTTTTAGCTATGTTTGTTGCTTCAGTGTTTTTCAGTGCCTTGGTGGTAGCTGCATTTACATATTCTTGGTGACTTCGGACTGAGTTCCTTTCTGTCCCAAGTGATAATAGTACATAACCTCATGAACTGAAATTTCTGTAGCTGTTGGCTGAAAACAAATTCAATATCCAGTTTTGAAGTCAAGTATCCATTGTATACCACAGAAGGCACCTTCTTAGACCAGATAGCAACAAGGAGCTGAACCACTGACTCTAAAGAGAATAGAATTGCAGACTATATTAGGTCAGAGAGGACTTCAGATCAGCTGGTCTAACACGGAGATCAAAGCAGAGGTAATTTCAGCCAGCAGTGTGGAAGAAACACATCGTTGTTCAATCTTCTATACCTAGGATAAAATGAAGATGGAACCCAGGAACATAGAAAATAGAATCTTTCTGTCGGATTATGAAGTATATCTTCTTTTGAAAAATACTGTGCATCAAATACTATACCACCTACAAATACATTCACGGGGAACTTCATGACACTTAACCTCAGAAAAGTTGTTTGTGGTTGAATACTTGCCAGTTTGTATGAAAGGGTGTGGACCAAACTCGGATCATCTAACAATACATTTAGTATGTATTACCCAGTTGAGTTTACTGCATTTCTGATCTGCAAACATAACTGATTCCAGCACTTCTATATGTGCAGGACACATAAATCTAGTTTGTAGAAATGTAAAACGTTTGAAAAAGATTTAAGTGCATATTTTCATTGAAATACTGTGTCGAAAATGGTTGTAATGTTTTTCCGGAAATTCTGTGAATTATTGAACACTTTCATTCACTGCACAGTGAGAATGGTTTTGAGGTTGTACAGATGACAACTTAATTCTGTACTGAGTTTACTTTGCCTTTGTTTTCCCCATAATTTCAAATATTATTTTATGATCAATATGAGTTATTATTTTCATGTTATTTAGCCAGATGTTTAATCTTAATCTGATCTAGAGATTTGAATTCATAAGAGCTTTACTGTACCATTTTCTTTTTCTGATATTTTGGTGTTCCAATGTCTTAGATGTTGCAGCTTCTGATTTTATTGAAGAAATGCTTATGAAGGCTGAAATTGTTTGGGAGGAAAAAATGAAAGACCCTTTAGCTGTTTCTACTTTATCTCAAGAGGAGCCATATGAAGAGATCATCCATGATTTACCCACAGTTACCAATAAACTGTAAGTGCTTCTCTTGTTACAGAGCAATTCACTGAAGCCAGATTGTCATTTGAACTGTATTTGTCAATCTGTGAATCTTAGCTGTGTGCCCTTGAAGATATTCAAAACCCATCTGGGTGTGGTCCTGGGCAACTTACTCTACATGTCTCTGGTTGAGCAGGATAATTGGACCAGATACCCTCTAGGAAGTCCGTTCCAACCCCAACCATTCTATGATTCCATGATTCTGTGTGATTTGATGGGTGAAGTAACTTTCATTTTGGAAATCTGCTGAATCATGTTTTGTGTTTGTATCTGCCATATCTTTTTTGTCAATCTTAGTTCTATAAACTACGAATAATAAAATACATTATTATAACTGCCAGTAAAAATTATCATCGATTGCCTTAGCAGAATTATTAGACTTGAGCATCCTTTTGTTAAAGTAGAAGGGCATACTGTAGTAAAACTACATTTTCCTATGACAGAAGCAGGGACAAGGCCTGAAAATAAAAATAATATATATGGTTATAAATGAAATTGTACTGGTCCATGCAGTTACAAATTTGTATTTACTTCTGTGCTGCTTAAAATTCAAATGGAATCAAGTAGAATTTAGCAGTGTGGAGTTAAACTTTGATATTGAAGAGTCAGTTTGTCTTAAGTTATAAATTTTGATAATTTTTGTATCTCTTTGTGAGTCTTAAGAAAAGGCTATTCGATGGTATGTGAAAAAAGATGTACAACAGGTATGAAGCACTAATGGCTGTTTTATGGTAGTACAAGACATATTGATAATTCAAATTCTTACTTCCAGATACTATGATCAATGGGAATTTTAAAAAGGTTCAAACAATGTCTTTATACAGTATGCAGTTGTACATTTGAAGCAAGTTGGTTATATAAGCTTGCAAAACACTGATATTAATTTTTATGTAGTAATCACCAAAGAGTGTGTGAGGAAAAAAAGAAATAAAACCTCTTATAAAGAGAAGATATATATACATAAATATGTTTCCATTTCATAGTAGTTATAATTTATGGTCGGCAGAATGTATTTGGATACACTGAAATCTGGCAGAGGTTAGCAACTGTCATGAAGTGATCAATCTGCTAAATTCAGAATTCCAGGGGATATATTTATATTTAGTAAAGATCACATATTTCATGGATAGTAAACATGGTGTGTTGTATCTGCTTCATCATTCATAGTCACTAATGTATGAAGCTGGGAGTATTATACTAATGTTTATGGAATTACTAATTTCTCATGCATTATAATTCCTTATGAAATAAGCAGTCCTCTAGTCTAACACACTGTTCTGGTAACTTGAATCATACTCTTGAAATGTATATGGCCTTCAATTGTCTTTTAAGTAACAAAAAGTAATTTTGGTGCATAAAACTAAGCCTTTAGATTTTCAAATATAAAGAAAACCTTTATTTTTAATTTTTGAAATGTTGTAATACCGAAAGTAGAAGGTAGATCACTCTTGTAGCTCTGTAATGAGGTCTAGCAAAACTTATTCATAACGGTTTTGGAGACTTTAGGAACTTTTTCATTGTTCTTGAGTCTAGATGATGCATCTCAATGTGTTTACTATTGTAGAAGTTTGTGCTGTGGTGCACATATTGTACTGGATTCCATTCTTTAATGCTAAAACCCATTAACCACTGGAACACTTGACTTGCACAAAGTTGATGAATGTCTGTGCTGTTCTTTTCTATCAAAGCAATTTTTTTAATGCTGAAGAGGAGTGCACAGTAGTAATCCACATGTATCATTGCTTTTTTTCTTTAATGTATCCATTCTTCATTAACTGTCTTGATATAAGGAACTATGTTTAATGTGAGGTGGTAAGTTTTACAAGAGCTCCTATTAACTCTATATTGTGGCCATATTGCTTTGTGCCCATCTGAAAACAGTATTCAAAAGCAGACTCAAAGTTTATGAACAAACAATTATAAATAGCATGTGCTCTATCAGCAAACCTAATTTTGCTGGTTCAAGATTAAATTGCGGCATTGATTTCTGGAAAAACACTATGAAGAGATGAATTGAAAGTTAGTATCATTACTCAGGTAGAGAAAATAAAGTTTAGCAGTCAGTATATTTACGTAGTGCTAAATTAACAAGCAAACCTGGTTTCCTTTAGCCAAACTTTGGTTAATACAACTGATTTAACGTTACTATGAAGTACTAATTGTATTAGAATATTTTTTCTAGTTCTTTTACTGAACTGCTGAGTACTTTTGTCTATCTGATTTGGATGTTTGGATTAGGAAGTTAACTGTGTTGTGGGTTGGCCCTAGCTGGCACTCACTGAGCTACCTTGCTCACTCTAACATTCTGCTTCCTGCAAGTAACAAAAGTTTTTTCCAATAAAAGCGATAAGCTCAAGGGGCTCATGAAAATATTATTGCACAGTCTGCCTTCATATAATTCTCTCTATCAAGTTAAAAGCTGTCCTAGTGCTTCCAGTATTGATGATAAAACTTCCAATTTATTTCATTGTCAGCTCTCAGTTTTCTGTAAGACTTTGTTTTGTTTTGTTTTGTTTTGTTTTTCTTAATACAGGACATCCGAGAGTGTTGCCTAAAATCAAAGAAAAATTCTCTGGACAATTTTATTGTAGTTAATCTGGAGAGCAAATCATTCATTAAAGTGCTTTAAGGTGCAAAAAATGCATTAGCAGACACACAGGGTAGCTTTTAGAGTTTTATAATACTAGGGAATCATTGTATCTAATGAAATACACCCATCCCAAAAATTGTCTGTCCCCAGGACCTTCCTCAGAGCTGCCTCTAGGCCTGCATCTGCAAACTGGGTGAGTGGTCTCCCATGACCCTCCTTTCCTCCCATTCATCATCTTCTTCAGGTCTTCTGTCTTGTTTAGAACAAATTCAAGGATTCTGGGCCTTCTGAGTAGCTTTGACTAAAGTTATAACAAGGAATGTGCTGGATATATCTTGTTCTAGTACATTTTCTTTAGGCTAGATGTATCTTAGTTTGCAAAAAAATCTCTTTCTACTGAAATCCTTGATGAGAAACATAAACAACATTTTGGAATTTGGTACAGAAATAAATATTTAGTTAAAAGCTCTATCCTAACATTATTCAAGTGCTAAAAGCTGCATTAAAATCTATATACTTTTGAACTTTAGGGCATCAGGAGGATGGCAGACTATAGAAAACAATCTCAGTTTATCTAAAAAAAAAAACCTCAATAAAAATACACGAAACTTCAAATTAATTGCATAGATGATGGCTTCTTTCCCTAAAAATTAACATTTCTATTCCTCCATGTAACGTTCAAGATTTTTTCCACTCAGATAAGCCAGTAGCAAGTCCTACCATGTTCACATAAGATTACCCTAGATAACACTTCTTTCTGTCTGCTATGCAGCATTATTTTGGCTTCTGTCTCCCTTTGTGGTTAATTATCTATTAATTATCCATTAATTTTTATAAGACAGTTTATGCTAATCTACTTGCCTACATTAACATAAAATCTTCCCTTGCATTGTTCTATAGTTCTGCTTTCAAAGGCATTGCTCGAATTAATCTTGTGACTAATAAAAATATATATGAATGTTAATAGAAATGTTTTTTCTGAAAACCCACTCTTTTCTGGAAACATTTTATTTCAGTTTGTTTGTCGTAGTGTCATCTTGAACCTGACTCACAACAAACTGTTGGAATAATTTTAATATGTTTTTTCTTTCACATTTTTATTGTTATATGACTTAAAGACATGAAACACACAAGTTATTGTTATTATTGTCCTTTTAAGTTCAGAAAGCACCTGTGGAAATAGTTGACATCTTTTTATCCCCAAATGCTGTTACTACCTACTTCTCTTTTGTGGGACCTAGAAGGTTTATTTGGTTGTGAGAAGTTTACAGATGAATTTTAATGTGTGTTGTGTAGTTAATACAAAAGTGTAAGATTAAATAGGTAAGATTCAACTTTGCAGCAAAAAAAATTTCCTGGATCTTCATGATTTAGAAGAAACATCACATAAATATTGAAAAAGTTATAAGTGCAGTACTTCACTTTTTAATATTTGAATTAATTTGTCTTATGCTATTCTTTAAATCTTTTTTCTCTTTGTAATTAAGGAGATTTTACTAGTTTTGGACAGTAGTAAAAGACTACTCAGAAGAAAACTTTGTGTTTGTTGTTATTTGTTCAATTCTGTGTCTGGGTAAAATGTGAATTAATATTAGTCTTTTCTGCTTGTGTGTGTCACAACTATTTAATTTCTTCTACAATCTAATAATTGATATGTCTTACTCTAATCTCCGAGTTCATAAAAATAGTTGCATAATGGCTTTTCTGTCAAATTCAAATCAAGATAAAGGGTTTGGATCTTTTGTCCATGTGACACTTAGTAAACAAATTTATGACAGAATTATCTTAGGACAATCAAAGCAATAAATAAAAATTTCTATTTTAACTAATATTTTTCTAGACATTTTAAATTTAAGTGTCTGAAGCAAAACATTTTGAGAAGGAAAATCATGTATATTTCATTATAAAATATTAATACTTATTTTTTCAGTGTTTGCAGACTGATGGTTTCACAAAAAGAAAATTTCTGGTTTTATTTTATTGTATTTTATTGAATGGGGAACTGCTTTGACTTGTTTTCCAGTGAATTCTGCTTAGAAGGTGCTTTGTTATTTGTTTCTAAAATTTATGTGTGTGTTTCAGTTCTGTTTCCAAGAGCAAGTCTTGCTGAATTGCTATCAGCGTTACCTATAAGTTCTTAATTTCATTTGACTTAATTGTGTGTATAATCTTAGCTTTTTTATTATCAGTGATTAAACTCAAATAACTTAGAATAAATATGAGAGTCATTTTATCTAAATTTGGGGTTTATTCCACAGTGGCATGCATTATTCCCACAGTCCCACATTAAGCTCACATTTCCCTCAGAGAAATTATGTACACATTTTGGCGAGGAGCTGATGTACACACCATGAGATTGTCTCATTTGCACTGTCAGAATCCAGACGGTTATTTTTTATAATGTTTGTGTTCTCAACTCCTGGGGCTGATTCCTTGCTAATCCCTCTGGATGCACAACGCTGCCAAAGTCATCCAAGATTTTGGCATTGTTGTTTCTAAGAAGTGTCGTATTGTCTGAAGTGTCAAAAGGCAAAGGATCTCCATCTGTGAAAGAATAAGTTTAACTGTGTGGGTGAAGGGTATTGTATATTGTTGCAGTAATTACAGGAGTCTGCTATTTGCTTGGTTTTTGCTTTTCTTTTTTTAAACCTTAGCATAAATTTAGAGGAACTTCTGGTCATAAAATATATATTGAATATTGCCTGATTAAAAGTAAGCTAAAAAGTGATGGAATTTAGTTTATTAAATAAAATAATTCTGTCATTGCAATGGCAATATCTGTATTACATTATGTTAAAGCATACTATTCTTCAAAATAGTATTGTGGAAGTTAACACTGCACTTTTTAAATATAATTTCAAAATTGGCTGTTGATTTGCCAGCCTAGTACTGTCAAAGGTAGGCTCATGCATACTCTCTTTGTGTTGCTCAATTCCTTTTCAGAAAAGAAATGCTAAAGGTGATTTTAAAATCAAAGTGTTTCACTGTCTTTGGGAGCAGACCAAACTAAGTGAACAGTTCATTTTTCATCAATTTCTTTTTTGTACTTGGACTGGGAACGTGTGTCTTATCCTTGAGTTGTATCTCAGTTCTGTGTTTGTGCCACCCACATTTGTTTGTCTGACATCTTCAGTAGGAGTCTAATTGCTTTATTGATTCTCTTTGTAGCAATCCCCTGGCTTTACCGATTGCCAAGCAAGACAGTTTGCTGGAGAAAGACACCATGTTTAAAGATGCAGCTAAAGCCTTATGTAAGCAGCAATCTCAAGATAGTGCATCTGAAAATGTCACTGTGAACACCACAACCAAACTCGAACAGGTAATGGCATGCAGTTTCTTGAAATTTGGAAATTGTAAACCTAATGAAGCTGACGACTGTAGCATGTTTTCCCCTGACCACACAGCAATATCACTTGCACTGTGGAGCCTTGTCACCTTGATCGCTCCCTGCAATCAATCTGGCCCTGCAGAGTTCCCTCTGCAAACTGAACAGCTGCTTCCTGCCAGCTACTGGTGGCAGGTCAGGGGCTGTGGCAGTCAGAGGGCTTAGAGCTCCTCAACGCTATTCATAGTTCACAACATGGGAGGGACAACTGTTAGTGCTGCCCAGAGTGTGCTCGTCTCCAACTTCGGTTTGCAAAAGAAAGAAACAAAACCTGGGAGACTGGAAAAACAAAAAAGAATGTCTAAGTAATATCAAGTTGCAAAGTAAGTGACTGTAATTTAAAGCTCGGAATTGCCAGATTTACAACTGCAGTGTTAACTCCCTTTCTTGTGATAATGCATGAGGTTACAGGCACTAATTATATTTACAGTTTTCTCCTAGGACCAGTGCATAGGATGAATGCAAAAGGAGGCAATTATCTGTTGCTTATAAATCCAGCATGTCCCGAGTTTGAACGTTTATTACTTAGAGTTTGGCGAGGGTTTTCTGAAGGGTTATGGTGTGGGTTTTGTTGGTTTATTTTTGTTTCTTTATGGGTTTGTTTAATTGTTTTGTTTGTTTTGTTGAGGGTTTGGAGTTTTGTTTGTGTTTTGTTCTACATTTCCTAAATGTTACATACATTTAGGAAACACATATTCCAGAAATATTCAGCCATTTAAGAAAAAAGCTGGTTTAGAATTGAGGAGATGGGAGTAGAGGAGGGGAGAATTTCCACTTAGAACAGTTTACTGTGAATTTGAACCATAACAAAGGAGCAAGATATTGATTTCATTTAAGCCACAGTCAGTTCAGAAAAAACTGCATAGCAGTCTTGGCAGAAGAATGCACGCTCCAGTGCTTTTTATTTATGTTTCAGATGTGGCTTGATCATATGAGATCAATTGGTGGGTTCATATCTAAATTATGAGTCAATCTCTGAAAGTCCTCAGGTTCAGGATCCTGTAGAGCACTCAGTTCCCTATTCAGTCAGAAAATACCACAAAATGTTTTACATTTGGTTTACGTCTTGTTTCATGTCTTACAATTTCTGGCATTGCTGACTGATGTGATGAAAACAGTCAATTTAAGGGACAAGCACTGCTGGTCAGAAAAGTATTACTTGTAACCCTTTTATAAGGAACCCTCCTGTATTTGTAGAAAAAGAGAGGGAGATGCTTAGCTTAGGGTCTTGCTGAGACTATCACTTGCTTCTAGATGTTCAACAGAAGTGTGAACAAAAACATAGATACTTCTTTCTGCTTGATTCTCTTTTGATGCAAACCTAGATAAAATTCAGGTTTTCATTATCTCTGAGCTAAACTTTTGCTTTATAGATTGTGCACTAAAACACAGATTGACACTGATTGAAATAAAAACAGCTGATCTTCCGTGTGAAAATGAACAGAAGTCTTCATGATGGTAGTTTTCTTCTCCACCATGACCTGGAGTCTCTTCAGGGTCCCAGGGCAGGTTTTCAAAAGTACTCCTTGCTGTTTCACTGTACTCCAACAGAACTTCCCACAGTAGTTACAGTTCAAAGACAAGACAGCAGTAGACTTAAAGGTGAATCTCTTGTAGCTCCATTAGTTGAGAAATTTCTGAAGGAAACAGTCTGTGAAATTCTATTCTAAATAAGCTAAAAGGAATGTCTATCTTATGTTTCTTTAGAAGCAGTAAAAACTACAAATCTTGTCCAATATCTGTAATTGCTGAATTAGGAGCGATGCTTCCTTGGAAAAGAATAAGGAGGAAGAGTACTGTCTGAGAAATCATCATTAACAGGGCTTGGGTTAGAAATCATGCTGTTTCAATGGGTTTTTAAATGACTAGTTGCATTAAAAAAAATAGATAAATGGAACTTTCAGTTGGCAAGGACTTAATGAGCTTTAGATCTTACAAAGAAAAGAGTAAACCAGTTTAATCACTTCAGGAAATTGTCAAATCAAAATATGTGATTTTTTTTTTCTTTCTTGAAGTGATGTAATTGTGATCCTGGAAATACAAGGATTGTATTCTATACTATCAGCCACGCATTATGAACTGTAGGTATATGTGTGTCATATCCATATTTTTTTCAAAATATTTAGAACTTAGTTTTAAGAGGTGAGGTGATAGTTCCATGTAACACTTCCTTTTTATATTTTTTTTTCCACATCTTGGGAAGTAAAGTTTTTATTTAGTGGTTGTAGCAAAGGAAAACTTTGAACAACTCCTTCCTGCCTTTTGGCTATACTTACTCTAATGAGTTTTACGGTCGTGTTCTTACCAATTGCATTCCAATCTACACTCAAAGTAACCATGTTCTGTCTAATTTTTTAATAGATTATGTGGAGTCATTACTTGGATTTTATGTACATATGTTATTGAAATATATCAGCATGGTTTTTTATGCTTTGTGTCAGAAATATCATATGTTCTTAGGCAATATGGCATGAACATGAGGCCTTTATTGGGGGATCAGAGAAAAAAAAATGTCATCCTAGTACATTTGAAACATGCATTTTTAATAGAAAAAGCTTGTAACTTTTTTGGCTTTGAGAGAACTAACAGTTCAAATTTATGTGCAGCTTCAGGTTTTTGTAACTTCAAAAATGATGAAAAAGAGACTGAAGGAAATATTTCTCATGAAGTAAGTTTTTTATTACATGAAGCATAGGAGATGGGGATCATATGACTACATCAATAAAGCATTTGACTCTCTTGACTTGTATTAGCTTTTGCTTTTTCCTACGTAAAAGGTGTTCTTTGATCATCTGTTGTGTCAAAATTTGTGCTCCAAACAAAGAAAGCATTATTACTAATTTCAATAGTTTTATCATAGTTCACAATTTCTCTTCCCCTCAGCTTTGATAGTGAATTGAAATTAATGGCCTGGAATTGGGTTATGTGCTTCATGCTACAGACAAATATATATTATCTTCTTTATCTTCATTGGGTCTTTTGTTTTTATTTTTAATTTTCTTCATCTCATAGTTCTTCACATATTGTTGGCCATGTGAACTGTATGATAATGTATCCTTTGATGCCTGTTTGATTGTTCCATTATCACTTACAATATACACAAGGGATAGCTGTGCATATCATAACATTACACATAAGAGCTGTAATGCATACATATTTCAGTGAGACAAGTATGTAAAAAATGTAAATAATTAAAGATTTTTATATAAGCAGATTGTGAATGTTAAGTGTATGTAAATTAAATGAGTAAATAGGAATCTTCATTACTAGCATTACAAAAATCTCAAAAAACTTCTAGAGGCAAAGAGTCTGGCAGAAAATGCTGAAACATCAAATCCTAAACTTCATAGAAAAAAAGTTGATGATAAATAATTTTGATTTCCCTACTTGGAATGAAATTGAGCCCTTCATGTTTCTAACCATCTATCTACAGAATGAACATCTTTGGCCATATTTAGATTATCAAATCAAAAGAAGCCAGGGCCTGTTTGCTGGCCTAGGGTTGTGTGAAATGGGTTGGTACACATCCATAAGACAAAACTTTTTTATCCCTCCAGAGATGGGGCTATGCCCAAATGGCCTATGGGAAATGGCCATTGATATGTGACCTGAATGATATCCAGGTTTCATCTGCATGAGAGCTAGCTGACATGAACCAAGAATGTATAAGGAAGTGTGCTAGAAAGTTCTGAAAATATGGAGAATCCCAGGGCAGTACTTGCATTCAAACCCTTCTTTTATCTAAAAAATGAAAAACAGGTTTAATCTTCACTGAGATAGATTAAGACAAGCTCATTCTTTGGCACAGATGTTCTGAGTTTTGCTAGTGCACAAGGGAGTACAGTGAAGACCAATGCCTCTTTTGTTCCTGCAAGCCAGGTGAGCACACTATTAAGGAAAGGAGGCCATAGACTTCCGTCTTTCATCTGCTCTTCCTCTACGAGACAGTTAAAAATGTTCTTGGAATTCTTTTGTTCAGTTTTTCTGCTCCAATGTACATCATCAAAGACAAATATCAAAATGTAATTTTATTTTTTTTTTGGCAAAGGGATATCCTTGTTTTCTAGCCAACCATACATCCAGCTGCCATGATTAAAAACAAAAAAAAGCAAGAAATTCCTTCTTCTGTGTGACAGAGAAATCTTCATTCAGTGTAATGGGTTGAGGAAAAAAATCTTTCAAATATGTAAATGTACACCTGTAGATGTATGGGCATAGGTAGTGAAATCAGAGTATCCTGTTTGCTGAACTAGACCTTGAAACTATGGAAACAATTGAAGTTCAGTAGTTCCAAGTCAGATCTCCAGTATTAAACACAGGTATCCATAGTCTTTGGGATCTTCTCCTTGTCAGAAGCATGCTCCATGTTCCCTCCAATATCACGCAGTCTGCTTGCTGCTTCTGTCAGTGACTTCCTGACACTGCCAGAGACTGAAGATGCTGAGTGGTTTGCCAAGAAAGAGCAGCATCTGTTTTTCTCCTGAGCCTTCATTTTAAGCAGAGCAATAGAAGAAAAAAGTTTCTTCTTCGTCGCCTCAAAATAGACACCAAATCATTACAGCAAACTCGGAATCAACTCAATTCTACCATTGTTCACATGAGAATTTTCTGTTTCTAGGTATTTTGCTGACATGCAAAAAAGTTTTTCTTTGGGCTGACGTAAAAAGGGAATCAAACTACATATTAAGTGTAGATCATAATTTATAAGCACACTGCTTAATGTATCAATGTTTATTTTGTCTTTAATCAAATTTCTGTTATCACTGATTCTTTTTTCTTCTTTCTCTTATACTATCTCTGTCTTTTAGATTTTTTTTGATTTCATTAGCATTTACTTTTTTACTTTCCCTTGCAGAGTTTATATTTTTCATCCTAAATCTCAAAAATATTGAACTAATTTCACTCACCCAATTTGGCTAAAATGACCTCTTCTTATTATCTTCTGGTCTCCTTGACAAAATGATTCTTATTTCTTTCTTACTTCTAATCTGCAGGAAAAATTGCCACAGAATTTCAAATTCCATATGATGAAGAATAGTATGAGAGTTTTCTTAAACAGTGGGCAGTAAATGGTTTACAAGTGAACTAACTAATAGTCTTGATTTCTTTTGCCATAAACATTTAATGAAGATAGCAGGAGAATGGCATTTGAGCTGGCAATCTTTATGGGTTTAAGGATTGCAAATGGCAATAAGGGTCTATGTTCTTAAGAGCCCATAAGACTCATGCAGTTATACGCCTTAACATTGATTATAATTTTGGCATTCTTCTCTTTATTAAAATTAGAAATGTGGAATTGTTTGTGAGTTACAACTTTCTGATTTCCTAATGCATTTTTCTTCCAGAAGTCATGTAATCTAAGTTTATACTGTAGGTTAGAATATTATGGTGAGAATGATTAGTTGTGAAATTACTTTATTTCTCTGATTTTTGTTTTCTAGGTCAAGCTAATGCCTCCAGCTCCAAATGATGACCTGGCTTCTCTGAGTGAGCTAACAGACAGCAGCCTGCTTTATGAGATACAGAAGCGTTTCAATAATAATCAGATATATGTGAGTTGCCATTCACCTATCAACAGTAAGCAATAAAAAGAGCAAAGATAGAATAGAAAAAGTAGGGCTACTCTCATAACTACTGGGCAGTAACCTGCCCTGAACTTATGACTAGCTTTAAATGGATCAGGGCATGTATGTATGTGTAAGCCCTGCAACTTCTCAAGTTTGTGTAGAAGGAGAAATAAAAAAAGGAATGTCACTTTAGATAGGTTTGAGTACAATTTATGTATGTTTATTTCACAGAGGAAACACATTGATGAACACAGTTGTCATGAATGACTGTTTTAAGGTCACTCAGATCGTAGTGTGGCCTGGGAGAGAACTATATGTATATGCACTATATACACCACCATGATATGTAATCCTCCTTCTCAAGCCTCCAAAAGATCCTTGCAGATTTCTGCTTCATCTTTTGTGGAGCTTAATAAAATTTCATTCTGCAGAAAAATCCAACAGTGAAGTCAGGGTGGGTGAGAGTGGAAATAAATTACTGCATTTTAGAAGACAACTAGTACTTTTACTATGAAAGGCAATATTTTCTGCTCCCCAAATCAAAATACTTCATTTTGAAGAAGATATCATGACTGGAACCTTAAGATCATCCAGTTCCAACCCTCCTCCCATGGCCATGGACACCTTCCCCTAGGCCAGGCTGAACTCAGGGCTGCATCCAAACTGCCTTGAGCACCTCCAGGGATGGGGCATCCACAACTCCTCTGGGCAACCTGTTCCAGTGACTCACCACCCTCACAGTAAAGATTTTTTTCCTAGTATCTAATCTAAATATCTTCCCTTTCAGTTTAAAACCATTACCCCTCATTCTGGCACTACAGTCCCTGATAAAGAGCTCCTCCCTATCTTTCCTGTAGGCTCCCTTTGGGTACTGGAAGGTTTCCCCAGAACCTTCTCCAAGCTAAACAATCTGAACTCTCTCAGCCTGGCTTTATAGGAGAAGTGTTCCACCCCTCTAATCTTCTTTGTGGCCCTTCTCAGAACCCACAGGTCCATGTGTTTCCTATGCTGGGGGCTCCAGAGCTGGATGCAATACTCAGGTGGTGTCTCACAGGAGAAGAGTAGAGGGGAAGAATCCACTCCCTTGACCTGCTGCCCATGCTGCTTTTGGTGCAGTCCAGGATGTGATTGGCTTTCTGGGCTGCAAGTGCACATAGGTGGCTGATGTCCACCCTTTTACCCAGCAATACCCCAACTACAAAAGAGAAAAATCTTGCAAACTTTGTCATCATTAGATGGTTTACTTTTTTTAATATAGTCAGAATGTTTTTTTCTAGATGCATGTCCATATGTTCATATGCACATACATAAACACGTATATATGTATAAATTTCTCTGTCTTAGCCCAGAATCAACATATTTTAATGTATCAGTTCTGGATAACCAACATAGCATTTCTAAATTATGTCATCCATCCCATAAAAAATCACTTGAGGAGCTTGTTTATGTCTTAGGGATGTCACGTTTTTGTAATTTAGCAAATGGCAATTTACAAATTAACTTTCAAATAATCTACCAATAATATATGCACTGCAGTGTTTCTATGCAAAATTTTCCCTTATGAAGAACTCGGTTTCATTACAAAAAGAGTAATTAATTCTGTACAAATTGTAGATTTAGATCTCAAGTTCACAATAGGATGTTATAAGCTTTGAATTTATAGCATATTGATAGCTGGATTTAAGAAACTTTACCAAGAGTGTTTTTTGGAAAAAAACCATTAACCCCCTTAAACATTCAATTTATTATTTAATAAAGCAATTATGTCTTCTTTTTCAGACCTACATTGGTGATATATTGTTGCTTGTTAACCCATTTAAAGAACTTCCTATTTATTCTACCATGGTAAGTATTTTTTTTTTAAAAAAGATTGATGACATTTTTTTCAGGATTCACATAGTTCATTGTGCAGGCCAAACCGCTAAAATTGATTAACATATATGCCCTTTTTATGTTGGGAGTGTCTTAGTATTCTAGCAAACACATTTAAATTTCTTCCCAAAAATGTTATTTTTGCTGTGACTTAGGTATCAAACAGCTATCTTGATAATGCTTTGAATGAGCAGAAGCACTTTTGATTGTCTAAAACCAGTTCCTGGTGACCGTGCTGGTTTCTGCCACAGTCAGACTTTCAAAAATAGATGCATACTTCATACAGTGATTGTTTTAGTTTGCACCCACCTTGCCCAAAACATGATTATGGAATGGTGCAACCTTGAATGGTGCACAAAGGCTGAAAATGTCTGTTTGGGCTCCACATCAGGCCTCTCAATTCCAACACTGTACAGCAGTGAGTGCTCAGATGAGCTTACACTGCACTGGGTCAGACACGCAGAGGTGGCTTGTGGTGGGGACAGGCAGGACTTGAGTCCATGTGTGAACTGTCATATGCCCATGGTCACTTAAAAAGTGCTTCAGATGTTTCTGTTTTATCTTTCTACTCTTTCATTTACTTATGAGACATACTAGCCATTTACAAGAGACTTAAAATTTCAGTACCTAGATGCTGATCCTAAGTTCAGTGGACTTTGTAGATGAGTGGGAATAAGATAAATTCAACTGTTTTAATCTCTCTTGCATTTTCACTCAGACATTTTAGAAATACTGTGTTAGTATAGTAGGTAGTTTATCCTCCCCTCTTATTTTCTCAATGATACTCTGAGATCGCAGAGATTGAGCTTCCTGATAGGGAATGCTCAAATATGTTTATTGAACTTACAAGAATTATAGAGGGTTAAAAATTTGGTAAGGAAATTGTAATCTGTGGCCATTTGCTATGTCATGTGGATTTGTGTATGTCAGTAGTAAATCTGAGAGAAAGAAATGCTGTGACATTCATGGCAGGAGCAGCAGATTCCAAGTTGAGCATCTGAATTTATTTCTAGAAATGGAAATTAATCATCACCTCCAAGGTTTCAGATCATGGTATTTTATGCTATCACTGTGCATTTTGCATTAGATACATGATTTTGTTCACCAAGAGAGAAGTGTAAAGAAAAAGAGTTTAGGTGGTAGACTGATGTATTAAAATGTTTCCTGACTGTTTGCTGCATCTTTTCTAGACCTGTCTGTGATAGATCTATTTCATTAAGTTTAGCATGAGATAATTTTTGTCCTGTAATTGTTTGTGTCTCCTTGGATTGTAATTGCTTTTGCCTCATCATTATAATTTGCACACTATTGAGCATTACTCGGGTGTTTCCCAGATGATAAAAACGTCATGGTTGTAAAATCACTTTGTTTTTAAAATGCACAAATATCCTATGGCAGCTCAGCTGATATTTTATTAAAGTCTCTAAATATTATTTGGTTTGTATGTTAAAGTAATAAAAAGTGATGATGTCTATTCATCAGGAGATGCTGACATGCTATGTGATGTGGCTCATTAATTGGCATTTTTGTTTCAGGTATGTAGTTTGTTAGCTGTCAAAAGAAAAAGAATGCAAACGTATCGGGCATGACACTATTTTTTAAAACCACAATGAAGCAATGAAAAGATTACCATGTATATTTTTAATATACATATTATGTTTCCCTCTCTTTTTAATAATATGTTTCATAACTTCTCAACAAACATAATTTTATTATCCTATGCTGACCTCCCACAATTAGTTCCAATAGAATACTACTAATACAAATATAAGCAATTATTCAGTCTGAGATGACACAAAGAACTCTGCATTAATGGACACTGATATACATTACTTCTTATGAAATCCAATCATCTAGCATTTGCTAGATGATGATATTAATGCATTTTTACATGGAAATGCTCGGTTCTACTACACTACACATTGTAGCAGCATTAGTAACTGTTTGTAGAAGTGTTTGTGCTATAGTCAAGCTGCTTTGTTACAGAATTTACTTGTGCCCGATTAGGACCAATATATTCTTGAAGCTCGTGTTAGAAAAGAAGTGATTTCTATAGCAGATAATTGGTTCTACTCAGGCTTTAAGGATAGCTCATATTGCCAGCTATGTGTATCAGGAATTACTCTATATTGCAAAGAGTATTTCTGGGAGACTACTCTGTCATGTAATAAATTAATTAGTTTATAACATATGCCTTTGATTTCAATTCTAACTCTTTGTGGGATGTTTGTATTTAATTTTGTAAGATTTTCAGGTCAAGATACTGAAGAATTATAAATGTAAGGTATAAAAAAGTAACTTACTAGGTTTTGTTTTACTTAATGCACAAACCAGTAGTGTTAAGTCCTCTAGTTATGTTTAATTTTGTATCTTAATTAGACCTCTGTGCTACAGCTTTCTTTAATTAAAACCTTCATAGATGCTGTAACCAGTATCACTTACATACATATAGAGATTCTGTTCATAATGCTTAGAAAGCTTTACGAGGGACCCTAATTACGGGGGTGAAACATAATTATTTTAAATGTTTTTATCATGTTAATTTTCTACAATTTTTCAGGTCACCCAGCTTTATTTAAGTAACTCTGGAAAACTATGTTCCTCACTTCCTCCACATATATTTTCCTGTGCTGAAAGAGCATACCACATGCTATTCCAGGAGCAGCGTCCCCAGTGCTTTATCCTCAGGTGAAAATTTATCTTTCTATTAATTAATTTGTACCTCTTGCCTTTCAGCTGTTTCCCTTGGGCCTCAGCAGTTGAGATTTCCATTTTATTTTTTTCTTCAACTGATTTTTTTTGTGTACTGATCTCTGTATCATACATTAGAGCAAAATAGAAATGAAAAAGGTTTAATTACATCTCAAATTCATAAATTCTCTTGGGGGATTGCCACTCCATGTAGCTGCATCTAATTAGGAGCAAAGAGTTAATGGTAAAGAATTCAATACTGCTGTGTGTGTTTGCTAATATTACATGAATCAAGATTAGAAATATAATTATTGACAATAAAGATTATAAGTCCTTGACTAAATTACAACCCTCTGAGTTGGGGCATCTGTATTGGAGCTTGCACGGTGCTTCACATGTTTGTGTGACCATGAGTTTGTTCTTTAGCTCTCCAGGCTCAAAATGCAAAATGTAATGTTCAACTGTAAAAAAAAATACAAAAAACCCCTCAAAAAACCAAACCAAACCAAAAACAAACAAACAAACAAAAAAAACCCCATGAGCTGTCAACAAGAGAAGCTTCTTCCACTATGGTAAGGGATGACTTGTTGGTTACATCTATGCTAAAACAGCAGGGAGCAGGGTTTACTCTCTGGCTCTGACAGCATGTTTTATGGCATCCATTCAGTTTTGTCTTTGTTTTTACTTGAAGAGAGGTTTGTGGAGAAGTTTTCAAGATCTCAGTTTCATTTTCTATCAGAACCAAATAACTACAGCTCTGCAGTTCTGAGATTCTCCAAGCTTTTGTGTTTTACTTCACTTCTTCCAACCTTTCTTATCAAGAACGCTTTTCATTCCTGAGTGAGAAGTTCTTTTTGTGTTTGGCCTGTGGTGTATGTGAGTTTAAAATAGCTCTAGTTTTAAACCTGAGCTGTGGATACATTTTTATACATGCACATATAGTGCAACTAGTAGGCCTAGTAATAACTTTTACAAGTAAAAATACATTTTCCTCTAGTGTGAAATCACAGGCTGAATGAAGATGAGGTCGCTCAGAGAATCACTCTGTAGCTAGTAAGGTCACGTGAGTTCTTAGAGGAAGGAGGCAATGGATGAACAAGTGATAAGGACTCAAAGATCCGTGAGAATGTTATTTTGGAATAATTTGGCTAAGAGTACTTTTTTGCCTTTCTGCTTTTGTCTGGTTGTTTCCTCTTTTCCACACCATTCTTTGTGTGTGGTGGCATAGTAGAGTGGACTGGAGAAATACTCTTAGGTCAAAATTCTACCTCAGAGGGTGGTCTTGACATTGAGGAGCTATTTAAAGCTCTTGGGATGATCGAAATCAGTCTGTTCACCTCCTCTGTCTTTCCACACTTTAATTACTGTCTTGTCTTCCATGTCTTTAGTCTTAATATCATCCAAGGGGTTTCAGAAGCACAGAATCCCTTAGGTTGGAAAAGACCTCTGAGATCATCAAGTCTAACTTTTGAGTGAACACCACCTTGTCGACTAGACCGTAGCACTAAGTGCCATGTCGAGTCATTTCCTGAACACCTCCAGGGATGATGACTCCACCACTTCCCTGGGCAGTCCATTCCAGTGTTAAAAAAACCCTTTCTGTGAAGAAATTCCTCATGATGCAGCCAAATTTGTTACCATGTTACAAGATTATTTTTTTCCAGTCACTTCAGATCTGATCAAATGTTCACTCACTAAAATTGAGCAAAAGCATTTGGCCAAATGCTTGAAGAACTTACTATCAGTTATTCACAATTACTTTTAGTTTATAGCAAGCTACCTTCACTCACGTATGCTTAATACAAAGAGCTGGCTTTTTATAAACCTTGTATGGAAGTTACAGAATAATAAACTTTATGATAGACTCTTAAATAGCCAGTAGGTGGACTTTTCGTAATTAGCTTCCTTCTGACTCTTATTTTGCTCCTGCTTTTCAGGGTATGAAAATGTGTTTAGCACTGACAAGATAAGTAAGGAGCTGTCTAATAAGCCTAAATACAGTTTATAGGCTTGTTAAAAGCTAAGGATCCTTAGTCAATCAAACCAATGATTTATGGCATACTGATGGCTAACTTTTTGAATCAAAAAATCATAATGAATACATAAAATTGAATGTTATAACTTTGTTAGCAGCCAGGAATATCAATATCCAATGATTTTGTTGTGATATAAATCACAATCCATCTGGAATGGAGAGAAATCCTTTTGTTTTAAAGTGGAATGTCTTGGAAGCTTTTGATTTCCCCAGTTAAGCATCACCAAAGGCATTCTGCTCAAGATAATATTTATTTTTTAAAAGCATAATTCATTGTATTGGAAGTACGATGTACTGCAGTTATTTCTAGTAAAACATTGTTTAGAAATACACTTTCCAGTTTAGTTTACTTTAGAAATATAATTTTCAACTAACATGCATGGTTGTTCAGTTACAAATAGTACTACTGATAATGCAAAACATTCTTTTATATTTAGCAGTCTTGTTTGCACATATTTGTTTCAAATCTAGAGACCTCAGTCATGGAGCAAGACCCAGTGTCTTACTTTCACATAGCAAATTGAGAAGAAAAAAATTATTCTGGCCTCCAAAAGTTTGAAAGCTTACTCGCTCATCCCTGGATATATCTTACTATTTGAATGGAAATTTAGAGTAGTAATGCTCACAGTTTAGGGTGGTACAATAACAGATTGGTTTCAGAAGTTCATGCAGAACAGTGTGCCTATTTATGCTGAACGAAGTCTGCCTTTAAATCTGGTGTAATCAGATTTCTTGTAATTCAAGTAGGAAATTCTTACATGGATTTCTTAATCAGGTTCCACTAGCTTTATATATTCTATCTCATTTTTACTTCTCCTTCCTCCTCCATGCTTTAAGTGCACTATTCATTTTGCTTCCTTCCCTCATCCTTCCAATTTTCTGTTCCTTTTCACCTACGTTGTTGTATTGCATTTACCCTAATTTCTTTGCTCACCTTCTCTGTCAGAGATTCTTGTTATTTTAAATATTTATTCTACATTATGAACAAGGAATCACAGTGATCTGAACAGGAGCACTAATGTCAGAGTGCATTGCTGCACTGCAGAAACTGGGCAGGTTGTAAAATCCATCATATTTTTCTTTTCTTTCCTGCTCCTTTCCTATTTTTCCCCTTTTTCCTATTGTATTTTCCACTTTCCATTTCTTCTGATTCTCATCATTACCATAGTAGTATTTCCCCATCTGCAAAGAGAACCAGGCAGCATAAGTGGGCTTCTTTGCTGGACAAAAGATAAAAGAAAAGATAAAATCTATGCTATAAATACTTTCAAAAGAACTTGAAAGCTTTAGATTTCATTGGATTGACTTGTGATACAAGACAATATATCTTGACAGCTCTGACAGCCCTCATGAACATAGCCAGTCTCTCTCCTACATTCTGTTCTTTATTTGCCATCCGTAAACCTGCTGTTATTTGAAATGAAAGTTTGATGGCACTAACTTAAATCCATTCAAACAAAGCTAGCAGAGAATATAAATAACATCTCAATTGTGAAACTAACAATGATTCCTGCTTCTCTTCCTTGCCTGTCATCTTGCAGTGGGGAAAGTGGTTCTGGGAAGACTGAAGCCTGCAAACAGATAGTGAAACACCTCACTTGCAGAGCCAGCTCCAGCAGAAATGCCTTTGATACAAAGATAAATCAGGTAAGTAGCATTCTGATCACTGAGTAGAAGAAAGCAAAACCTTGGCCTCTTGAAAAGGCAAGATATTTAAACTGTAAGGAAAAAAGCATCTGCTCTGCAGAAATTCATAAAGATTTTTCTTTTTTTTAACTATTGAAGTCAAAGGAAATGTCTTTCTCTGAATTTCATTCCCCAGATGGGAGCAAGATTAAGCTCACATTGATTCAAAAGAGGAGTCACTTTTGTTTTGGTGACTTTGGAAATCAGTGTTTCAATGAAAAGGAAACTTTTGTGGGATAAGGAACTCCTTGTTTCCTAAATGTGTACTAATTGCCTTTAGTAAGTAAATAAATTTGTCTGTATGGTGTGGTGATGCTTTTCTGAACAGTAAAAAGTATTGAGACATCTGAAGCAATAGCATGTAAGACAGAAAGTGTAAACTTGCAGGAAAAATGAAAGGATTGAACAAAGTTATATGGCTCTTTCTTTGTGTAATGAATGTAGTCGAGAACTAGGCAAGAGTTCTGAATAGTTGCTCAGTCATATTTAATTTCCAAAATATGAAACTTCTCATCTGAGATCCCAGCTCAGAGACAGATTTACATAGAAAGTTTTTACACAGTCTGCATTGTCATAGTTCAGTTCTGAGTTTCACACTTAGAAAAAAAATATGTTTAACCCCTTTCACCTAGTCAGATAATCTTCTTCTACAACACTTACAGTCAACCCAAGATGCTTTGGATTTTGGGTTTTTTTTATAGTTTCATGTGCCACATACATGACATTCAACAGAACTCTAGAATTATTAATTGTGGGGTTTTAGTAGTGTCATATGCATCATTCAAAACACACTTTCTTCCTGAATTATGCATGATTCAGCCCAGAAAGATGATAAAATGCATCAGAAGTACAACTGATGCTGACAACCTACAAGTCAGGATTATTGGGATGTAGCCTTTCCTACATTATTTATAGTTTATGTATTTCAGGTAATAAGGTAATAAAAATCCTATGTATTTTGATTGGATTTTAGAAGAGTTTTGCATTTGTTTTTTCCGAAGACAGAAAAGACCAGTGACACTGAAAACACTATCAATGACTAAGCTGTATCTTTATTTTACTTTGGGAAGTCATGCAATTGCAGTGTTAAAGAGTTTTCATGATGTTATCTGATTCATTGGTGTTATTCCAAAAATGGGACATTTAATCTAGGTTTCACATGCAATGATGAGCATATTTTTGTTATTTTCTGTTTCTAAGTTTCAAAGTCTAGTGTTTCAATAATACCATTTTACATGTGTGTGTGTGTGTGTGTGTGTGTGTGTGTGTGTATATATATATATATGTGTGTATATATATATATATATATATAGAGACAGTGTTTTTATTGNTATATATATGGACAATGCAGTTTTACTGAATTTTTAGACTCAGAAGCCAGATCTACAAGATATATTTATTTCTACTGTGTATTCCTTCATTTACTACTTACACAACTTTATTTTCAGTTTTGAACAGACCAGGTGATGGATGTTATTCAAATAGGACTGCAAAATTCAGGTCACATCATCCGTGTCCTTTTCTCTCCTAAAGTTCAGATTAAGTAATGAGTAGAACAAATAATAAGTAACTTTGTGAATAAGCAACTGGAAACTGTGCTTTGTATGCAAACACGGCAGCAGGGAATCAGGAGATGTGCAAAGTAGTGTTGTCTTTGCTGTGACTTGTCTCCTGAGCACAGGAAAAGTCCCAGGCACAACCATCATGATATCATGCAAATGGAATAAGGTGTCTTCAGTGAAGAAGAGAAACCAGTGTTGAAGAGGCGAGAGCAGACCTAATTTTTTCCAATTAAAACAAGTTAACTTTGTTAACTACTTTAACCTACTCTACATTTATGCAGTAAACAACAATCCCTAACATACACTGATGCCCTTCTCCCTGGCATGGTTTAAACCCTGTTCAGAGAACAGTGTGTGCCAGGGACCATTCACAACAGCATGTCCACCCTGATCTGGAAAAGGTGTTAAATCTCTAAATGTGAGCCTTATCATGCCATTTGTCATTTAGGTTAGAGTCCTGCTCCCAGTCTTGTTTTGTACAATAGTATTGATGTAGGC
The DNA here is from genome assembly GCA_013396695.1 of Sakesphorus luctuosus. Taxonomy (NCBI): domain Eukaryota; kingdom Metazoa; phylum Chordata; class Aves; order Passeriformes; family Thamnophilidae; genus Sakesphorus; species Sakesphorus luctuosus. The sequence goes on from VWZD01001287.1 coordinate 65,048, forward strand.
AAACATATAATTGAGTTTTGGTGCAGGTGGAAGAGAATTATCACGTATTAAGAAAAGAGAGCTGTCTTTTGGTTATAGAAAGATCCCTTACAACTAGCTTAGATGGGATTTCTGACTTCAGATAACAAAGGTAGATGTAGCAGATACCACTCATGGGGAATAAAGTAGAGATTCTGGTTTAGTTCTTTTTAAAGTGCCTTAATGAACAAAATAGCCTGGATTCATTACTGCTACTGTTGTGCATAGCAACATTAAATTAATAAAGTTGCACAGGTTAAACCAAGTGTTGAATTAGTCTAAAGAGCAAACACATCTTAAAAAACACTACTGGAGCGGAACTGAATCCGAAACTAGGCTGATTAGTGTACTGCTGCCACCTACTGCACAGATAGCTGGTTTAACGAATAATTCTGAAGGATTTGAATTTTTGAGTGTTTATCTTTGTGACTGGAACCACATGTTACCTGTGCCACTCCACAGCCCTCTTAACTCCCCAGCTAGGTCATTCAGCTTCATGAAAACAGGTGTATGAGAACAACAGTGTAGCTGGTCCACATTACAGTCAACTTCTAAGGTTGCAAAGAGGAAAGTTCTGAAGGGTGTAAGGGGTGTAGGCAACTAATTTTACACAGAAGAGCTAAATACAGAGAAAACATTGAATAAAGATGGCGTATTTACTGTTTTGGGTTTGGTTGGTGTTTTTTTATATTAAAACAATTGCTGTGACCATGAAAGTGTAACATGGAAATGCATTAGTGAGAGATGCCATAAAAATGTGTGAATCTGGCTTTTTTTCATCAGTCTTTCACTAGTATAATCCTAAAGTAATTCTATTTGAAATCAATAATTCATGCAAGTTCTGACAGCATATAATGCCGGTACATTCCTTTGGCTGGTTATTAACATTGACTGTCTTTAACTTCATAAGCTGCCTTCAAATATTCTAATATTTTTACCAAGCATGTCAGCTCTAGGCATATGACTTCAGTCACTCCTATCCAAACTACTGGTAAGGGCACAGCTCACATGAGAACCGTTGTCTTCCTCCTTCCATTCACAACTTTCACTATTCTGACATTGCTTTTTAAAAAATTTTTTGAGCTGTCTTACTTTAATTTCTATTTAGAAAAAGAAGTTCAAAGGATATTTTAAATTCCAAGATGAAAAATAGTCTTCCCCCCCCTCACCCCAAGTTATTAGTCACAGTCCAACCATTGCTTCTTTACTATTGTTTTGCAGGTAAACTGTATCTTGGAGGCCTTTGGACATGCTAAGACTCCTTTGAATGATTTTTCCAGCTGTTTTATAAAGTATTTTGAGCTACAGTTTTGTGAGAGAAAAAAGACATTAACTGCAGGTAAATATCATGTAATCTGTTTATTTTCATGTCACCCACAGACTATTAGATCAGAGATGCCAGTGTGCCATGCACAGAGTTGGACAGCAAGACCTTCACGTATGTGGGAGAGGCAGGGGCGTTTTAGGGAGTGTCAAAGGAACATGGATTTGATGGCTTGTCCGGATCCGTGAGCAGTTTTAAGTTGTTCTGAGCAACCACTAGATGGCAGAAAAAGACAAGAAAAAAATTTACACCACTGATTCCTCATATTTCCTGGGAAATCACCTTTCTCTTTATTTCCCAGAGAGCTGTGTATCGCATCACTGTGAAATAATGGTATCAAAGAGATTAAGTTTTGCATTTGTATCTAATATTGTATTGGGTATTTTAAGTAACTCTTAAAATTAGCGTGTTATAATATAATTCCTTTAGGCAAAAAACCCAAGTATATTCTGTAATACTGAAATTGGAAGTAATTTATTACATTTAGAGCTTCTTCTAAAAGAGCTAGAAATCATGTTAGTGTTTATTATCTTTAGAGGCAAGACAATGTAGAATTTGTGCCTGGTTTCAGAGTAAGTGTGAGTCTGCTAATCCCCAATAAGCATTCATGAGTGGAAAAAAAAACCCAACAAAACAGAGGAAAAACTTCAGTTTGATTCTGAAAACTCTGCTGTTCAGAGTCAGTCAGACAGAGCTTTCATTTCTGGTCCACATAGGCCATCATAAAGTTACTCAGTGTGAAAGCAAGATATGTCTGCAGAAATAGCTATACACAGACAGTTTCCTACTTACACTGATCTTCTTGGAAGGAGAAGCCATGTGACAAAATTTTGTTCCAAGAAAATTAGATTCTGTTGGATAAATGTTTCTGAATCTATTCTTTTTTCTTTTTTCTTTTTTTTTTAATAATTTTAAATGTATTTATGAGCTTCCTAAAAAATCTTTGGAAATATTTTATAGTGGGAATTACAATTCTTATTCTTGAGACAGTTCACTGTATGCCAGCAAATATGTCACTGCATGGGAAATTACTAACACTGTTTTCCTAGTTTATTTTACACTGAATATAGGATAATTGTAAAGGAAAAGCAAAACTAAAAAAGTGTGATTTTAGTTTTTATTTATAAGCTCTTGTGGGAGGAATGTAAAGCAATGTATACTTTAACATGGACTGAGTAGCATCTGAGTTCGGCTTGTAAAAATAAGCTCAGTCCCTAAAGCTAACATTTTATAAATGCTTTGTTTTGTATATATTTAATTTGAGTATATTGAGTTTGCAAGGACCTAAGTTTTCAAACTGTTTTATCCAGACTTACCACTTTAGTTCACAGCCCTTGTCTGTGACAGAAAAGGAACCATTTAACCTGTGTCAGTTTTCTGGTACACTGATTCTGTGTTTTTGTTATTCTCATTAAATGACAAAATCTAGGGATAGTCAGGTCCATCAACACACATAAACAAATTACTTATCTGCTTTACTATTCCCCAATTACTTAGGAATTGTTTCATTTACTCCTACAAAATATAGGTTAGCCAAAATTTACCTAATTTCCAGTCAAGAGTGAAAAGCCCTAGTACAGCAGTAGAAATGGAGTTTATATTTCTGAAATTTGCAGTTGTTCCTGCTGTTTGATTTGCATAGTAAATGCTGCCTTTTCTAGGCCACTGCTGTGCATGACTTCTGAGTGAAATTGTCCCAGATTTACACCATAAATGGGAAAGAATTAATCATGTTGTCTTTGACTGGATTAAATTCCACCCAGTGATTCTCTGTATTAATTTACAAGATCATTTGCAGCACTATTTATGGTCTTGCGCTGTTTAAACATGAATGAAAAATATAAATATGCAGAGCACCTGATTTTGCTGAGCCATGCTTTTATAACTTATAGATTGAAACTGGGCTAATTATGTCCAATTTGTGAACAAAAATCCAAGTCACGCTAAACTGCCTCCATCAAAGGGTTTAGGTGCTTTAAACTCCTCAACAGACAGATCTGGCAGATGGAGTTCCAGAACAATTTGCTAAGGAAGGGACACGCAAAGTGCATGTGTGCGTTTTTATTACAGAGGTCAAGCTCAGCGTGGTACTCTTTGCATTTTGAGAGGATATTGGTCAAGTTTGTGACAACGTCTTGTTCATTATGAAGTTCTTTTATGCTTGAATTCTAGAAAAGCTCTGACTTTTGCCACATAAGGTTTATTCTTTTTCACCAATGCATCTAATTTGGTCTTTCACATAAACTGTATCTTTGCCATGACATTTTGAAAACAAAGGCAGAGCTTTTGAATGCGGTTCTACTCAAAGACATTACAGATATCTGTAGCGGTTTTATGTATCTTCCCTGACTTGTTTCTGATAGGGTGTGCTGTCATGTTGGGTTCTAATGGGATTTTTTCTGTCCCAAGTGTCTTTGCAGTCAAAATCTTTACTTTTCATTGCTTTAGTACAGGCAAACAAGTGGAAAAGGTATAACCGAGATTAAGTCATTTTTACTGGATAAAATAAGGCAATGGGAACTAGTACAAGGTCTTATATTAGAACACAGAATAAACTACAGGCTACTGATTTCATGAAGTTTCTAAAATAAATTCAGAACTCAAAGATTGATATTCTGGCAAAAATGAATAATCATTGGTAGAGAACAATTCACACTCACACCATAGCAGTAAAAGACTGATTATTTATTTATTTCCAGAATGGTCCTTCAGGTATTGGACATAATTTCTAAGATAAAATTAAGGCCTCCTCAAATTACTCAGAAAGAAGTTTAGGAAGAGAAAATAAGGTCTGAAAATTTATTCTCCAGATTTTTCTGTCTTACTTTTCAGGGCTTGCTTTTCTCAGTCTTCACTTTTTGAATAGGAAGGACTGGGTTTTTTTTTCCTTTTAAGTTGCATTGAAATGTTGTTTTGTCTTTACCAGAAACTGTTTTTTTCAGGAGGAACAATGTAGTTTCAAAGAATGCATAGCTGGAAGACAGATCTCACTGGCCACACTTTTAATAGGGAGTCTGCTTGTTAGCTGTGTAGCTACTCAGTAGATCAAGTGAGCTGTTGCAGTACAAATTTGTTTGTGCCTGTAAGCACAGTTAACACTGCAGAAAAATGACAGACTTTGCTGTGGAGCTCTAATATTTTTTCCCTTTTATTTTACATATAGATTAACAAACATATTTCATTTTGTTGAAAAGTGTACTACTGTGAGAGTTTTCTTTATGAGTTCCTTTAACACTGTTAAGATGGTGCTGTGTTTGATTCTTGCTGTTTGGAAGCTCAGCTTTTCTTAACACCTATTCCCCTTGCTGGTGGTGCTAGTTGAGATGACCTGTATTTAGCATTATTAAAATGCAGGTGATTTGAAGTGGCTGAAAAAGGCTGAATTAATTTGTGTCATCTGAAAAAGTAATATTGGCCATCACCAAAGTTAAATGATAGGTGACCTTTGGTAACATTCTTCTTGCTTTTATTAATTAATGAATGTTAAAACCACTTGAGGGGGATTAATGAAAACCTTAGTGAAGAACATTGCACACAAAAATGTGATTAAAGTGTACTAGTAGAGTCTTTTCAAATTAATTCATGGTTGTGTTAGTTTTACTGATAAATAAGTTACAAGCACAATAAAACATGGAAATAATCCTTCAGGTTCATCTTTGCTGTTTTACCGTGTAGGAACGGCAGCCAGGTAATGATTGATTGTTTCAAGTGTGTGCTGGGCCAGTCCTGCCATGACAGGTTAAGATTGCATTGCTTCAATTTGTAGTGTGCTGCAAAGCTACTGGAGCTAGAAACATACATGATTTCCCAAGAGTGCTTTTCTACTTCCAGCACAAGTTTGGTTTTTGGCTGTTGGTTTTGCGTTCTTTTTTAACTCTAGTGTAGCAGCAGAGGACTACGTGGATGATACAACTTCTCATAATATAGATTCCAAAATAGCAGTTCACTTCTACATTTTGTAGGATGATTAAGTGGGCCAGATCATGTCTCCTTGGTTCAGCAAGTCAGTTGTACAACTCTTCTCCCTTGTTCCTGCTGTCTCCTATGTAGCTATACAGGCATGGTTTTGGTTGCCAGCACACGTGTCAGGCCATGTCTGTGCTATTACATAAAAAAAGTGGAGACCTTCATACTCTTTACTTGGGATGTGTGCAGGTTAGTTTGGCCTATGCTGAGTAGAACTTTGAGAGACTGTTCATGGTTAGATTTAGATCAAGGACAGAGCTTAGCTGCTGAGACCTTCCTCAAAAGATTCTTCCATTTCATTTCCCTCCACTCGCCACTCTCTCTCAGCAATATTATCAAAGGCTGTGTTCCCTTGTACACATAATTTCAAGATAACCTCAAGATTTCTATGTCAAATTAACAGTATAGACAGAAACTTAAAGAACTTCAAAAGATGGGAAGATAAATAGGTGGAATTTAAAATAATATAACTGGAGAAATACAGATGGTATAGCAATTATTCGGTGTGTTCTTGATTACCAGCAGAGAAAGAAGAAATGCTTCCAAGGGTGTTTTTTTCAAGAGGTCTTGAATCTCTCCTCTTTCTGTTAAGAAGGAGGTTAGAATAGATGCCAGTGCTCAGATGGCTACACTTTGTTGAGATGACTAATAGCTTGTCTCTTAGAAAGTCTTGCCAAATACAGCAACTGGTTCATCAAATATATAACTAAACCAAAGTAAAAATCTACATCATTATCTTTCAGTAGTTTAAAAGGTAATGTAAGACAATAAGTAAGCAAGGTAATATGTTTGTTCCACCAATTTTAATGGAAGTACGTTTTTATATGTGATTTATATGGAAAACCATGGGAATATCAATGGTACTATTACATTTTATATGCTTCCCTCAGACCATTTTATAAGAAATGTAGTTTATTCTCAACTGTTGCAATGGTGAATGGTTTAAAATACCTAAGTTTAGAGCAGTCAGTATAATGATGAATTTATGTGTTTGTTTCTCAATCAGCTAGGATTTATACGTACATGTTGGAGAAGTCTCGTGTTGTTGTCCAGCCTCTCAACCAGAGTAATTTTCATGTTTTTTACTTGATGATGGATGGGCTGTCCTCTGAAGAAAAATACACCCTGTACCTCAGTAATTTGTCTGCACACAGGTAGGAAAACAACTTTATATTTAGTATTAATATTTTTCATATTTTAGTGTCTCTCTACTGTGAAGGTCCTTCCTCCAACAGTTAAGACTTTTCAATGGGCTCTGAAAGCATTTATTCTGGAGTACCTGCTCATGAGGATTGAATTCTGGAGTGCATGTGTACTCTCCTAACAAGATCACAGTTTTATATCCATTGGAATTATTGCCTTAAAGGAGAAATTGAAAGGAAACTTCTTAGTTAGGTTGCCATGTCTGTACCCTAGAGTAGGTCTGTTTTTTCCCAATGAAAGGTTTTTATTTCGGGAATAACTGTTTTATTAAAAATGGCGTTTTCTCGTGGCATATGTTGTTTCTGTTGAAATTTCGCTGTAAGTAACTGGTATTACCATTTTCATTTTGATATGTACATTACATCATATTAGTAAACAAAACAGAAACGAAAGTTCTGATGGCTTTGAAACCTAGGATAGATTCAACACCAAACAGCTAAAATTATGTCTTTTTTTGTGTCTCCGCATGAGCTTGTTGTCTTGGCTCCCCCATTTGCAATCAAAGCAGATTGAGTCCCTGCTCAGGCTTATGTAGAGTTGCATAAAGATGTGTGCCTTAGGGTGAACTGAACCACGTTTGTGGCTTCATAAACTGTGCTGACTACATCCCCTTTAATAGTAACAGCTTAACTATGAAGAGCTGAGTATAGATATACCCTAATGCAGTGTGTCTAAGTAAATTCCCAGTGTTTACTATAAGTAGAAGTTTGGTGTTTTTTTAAGGAAATTTTGGGAGTATATTGAAGTTTATTAATTCAGATTCCTCACTTAGGCAATTTGCCTTTTTCTTTTCAGTCTTTCCTCAGAAGTATCACTGAAATGAGGGAAGCCTATATAGTATTAATGATATTCTCTTAAATTGGCTAAGTTTATAATGAGTATAGTTAAATAACTGTAATTAAAATGATGTAAAATGAATGTTTTGAATTTTTCCCACCTGAGCCTTTTTCCCATGGATTTTTTTTCTCAAATTTTTAACTTCTGCTCTGCCTAGTACTTGAATAAAATAGCGGTTGCAGGTTTGGGACCTGCAAACAGAAAGGCATCATTTTAATTTTTGAAGAAAAAACCCCTTGATTATGATTTTTTATTTAACAGAAATCTTCAGAATACTATTGTTTGGTAATGTTTTAAGCTGTTAGCACTTCTCTGTTATGCAGAATAGAATAATGCACTACCTCTGAAGAAACATGAGGCTAAATTGCTCTGCTAGAAATGATCCACTTCAAAGCAGGGAGGGGAAGAGTTAAAATCTACATATTAAATCCTTTGAAGACCAAAAGTATTCTAAGTTCATGATCATTAATTTCAGCCTAAGCAGTTTGGAAGCATTCAGAAAATGAAACAGTTTGAAGTCAGGTTACAAGAAGCTCAAATAGGAGAGAACTTAGCCGAAGTCTGAACAATTAGATTCATATGAACAAAACTTTATCTGATAAAATACCTGATAATCATCCAAACATAACAAAATAATTTTTCTAAATATGTGTCTGAACATTGCAGTACCAAAGCACTAGAAATAATTTATAGCTGAGTATTTGCATAAACCCTCTTTTATCAATGAAAATTTGCTTTGGCTATGTAGAATAGGTTGTATTTTGCATTACTGAGCCAAATATTTCTTGCCTTAAACTCCTTAGTGTAGTACTTCAGTGAGATAGATCTTTCTTAGCTGATAAAATTAAATTAGTGGTGAATTTCTACTATCAAACACATTCATGAATCAGGAAGGCAGGATCTGACCTTTTATAAGTTCATGATTTCTGGCTTACTCAAATTTTGATGAGATCATACAATTTTGGTAATATCTGTAAGTGAATTTGTCATGTTTTCTTTAAGCAAGTATAATCTTGACTCCAGTAGTAAAATTAACTTTTGAAACTACAGGTTGTTCCTGCCCAGCTATTTCTTTGATATTTTTTCTGTTCCTCTTTGCATTATTTAATGTTGCACCTCTTTGAAGAAGATTCAACAGTCTTAGTAAATAATGGCTATTAAGATCATACTGAGCCCATGTTTTTATATGGTTTTCTTAAGCCATTGTAATAAAAGAAACAAGATGGAGCATGGGGGTTCTTATTCTCATTTTTGATGCAAGTACCTGAAAGAGTCAAAGCAGTATTGTCAATACTGGTTGTTGCTAGATTTGATGCTTTAAAAGGTGAGAAGTAGTACATGTTCTAAGTAGTATATAATCCTGGATTCAGAGTTAATGTAAATTGCTTAAAGGGGAGATCCCTCCCCCTTGGAGTCATGAAGAGTTTCTGTAAGGCTGGGGTTTCACCCCAGTGCGTAGGTAAAATTGTTTGGTTGTAATTCTGTAGTGTTTGGTTCCTTCTTGGGAGGGAGCTTGAGCTCATAAACTTAAATGTATGTGCTTGCAAGCATTATAAATGCTAAGGTATTGTATGATGGAAAATAGCTGAACACTTTCTACTGAACGTATATACAATTAGGATCTTAAAGTAGAAAGCCATTTAAACTACATAGCGAGGGATCTGAAGGAATACATCTCCCACTGAGTCTGTATGTGGATCATGATGGATAAAAAGAGAAGCAATTGCTGAAAGGTAAGATCATTTTTCAAGATTGAGCAGGGGAAGCATGTCAGAAATTGAGAGAGACTCACAAAAGGGCAAGTTGAGGCTTTTTGATTGACAACTACTTCCATATGTTCATTACATTCAGAAGGTGATTTTTATCAGCAGATACTTGATTGAAATATTCCAAAATTTCTATTACATTATTATGTTTCAAAAGAACTGCAGAACTTTTTTATCTTGATGATGATGTGTAATACAGAGAGATTAGAAATTTGAAGTTGTATTCTCAATTTTCCCTTGATTTTCCCTGGATTTTTTTCTCAGTAAAATCCACGACTCTAAGCATTTTTTCTGGCATGTAAAGTTTAACCTCACAATAAAAGTATCTGCTAGCTTTTCTAGCACATTTAGTTTAGCCTCATAGTTGCAGTAGGTGCTACCTTAGTGATGAATTTTGCAACAAATGTGAAACAAAGAGCAGTAAGAGAAGTGACAATGCTGATAGAATCATTTGTAAATCACCGTCTATTCTGGTGAAGAAAGGATAGGAGTGGAAAGAAGAGATCATAAAGAAGGGAAAGAAAATATGTGGGAAAAATCCTAGAGGAAAAAATAAGTGGAAATACCTGCTTTTGTTATTTTGGGCTAATTGCTTCCTATTAGCATTTCCATTTCAGAGTTGTGGTATATAGAACAATGTAAGAATGTCTTTATGTAATACTACATGTAAGATACTTGAACATACTGTCATTAAAAATCATGTCCTTACATTTGTATATTGGAACTATAGCTTAAGGCCACTTAACTCTAGCAAATGTTTTCAGAAATGATGGTGGCTTTAACAGCTGTTCAACTTGATGTCACTTTTTTCAGTTTAAACAAGGCTATTACTTCTTCTAATTCATTGTACTATTTTAAAAAATATTAACAGCTTCAGGCTGGGAAAAATGTTAATATACACATTCAGGCAGAAGCTGGCCTGTGGTCAAGGCGTGCATTTTTTATGTTTACATTGTCCAGCTGCTGTTCCCAGATGTGGAAAACTTAACATTCTCCCATACAACAATGAAATGCACTGCACTGTGTGCTTTTTTTGCGTGTGATGCTTCTCATACCCCTTAAAAGGCAGCAGAACTTTTCGGCAACTTCAGCTGTAGATCAGTTCACAGAACTAATGTATCTTCTTTTGCAGTTTTTCAGTGCAGGTGCCCTCTTCACTGTCAATAAATAAACTTAATTTAATGTATAAAGTAGTAATTTTACTGAAGGGATTGAATTTCTCATTAAACTCCAAGCTGATCTGAACCTTCATCACTGAGGAAATATTTTCTCACTCTACATTATAAGGTTGATCTTCAAAAAAAGGATTAAAAATTGCAGTGGGGTAAATGAATGGTATAGAAAAAGAACCCAATAGGCAGAGACTTATGTCTAATTTTTTTCTGTGTTTCTAGTCATCATCTTTTCTACATGAGCACTAATTCAATGTGCAAGAAATAATGATTATTCTAGTACATCCATACTGATCCCCAATCTTCCTTTCCCTTACATACAAGCGCTCAAGATGTAAATTTTCAAGACCGTGACTAGCCAGTTACCACAGATTTCCCCTTTTCAATACACTCAGGAGGTAGCCTCTATATTTTCTAACTGCTATAAATATAAATCCAGGAAGACACTGCATATTTCCATGCCCTCTCTTTTTCAAGATGAAACAGAAAGGAATTCTAATCTTGAAACTACTAGTTTTCTATGTCAGTGCCATTTGTCTGCGAACCTAGCTGTGCTAGTCTAACAATGCAAGGTAAATTCACAAAGAAAAGTTTTCTTTCCATTATTATTTTTTTTAATTTTCCTCACATAATTGGAAAAATAAAAATTTTAGAGGTGTTCTAGTCCTCTGATGTTCCATGCTCTTTCCTTGTATTCAAGCCTAATAGATACTTTTTTTTCCTTTTGAATATTGATTTTGTTTTAAGCTTTCAATACAGCCAAAAACTTCAATTCACAGAGGTGGTAACACGGTACCATTCTTATCGCTTTGCTTCACAATTTGCCTGATGCTAATGCAGGTGTATGATGACCAGAGGAAAATCCAAGGAAGTGTTAGATTTAACTTAAAAATTAGTTGAATTTAAATATAGTGAATGAAACAACTACATCTATACAGGATATGTAAGATTTTCCAATGGGTGATAGTCCTGCTGAAATAATAGTTTCTGTATGAAGTACCAAAATTCTGAGTCTCATCCCAATAAAGCCTAATGTTGAGGTTCTATGAGCTTCACTGTTGAGGATCAACTTTGTTTTAAAATCCTGCTGACAGAATAAAGCTCCAGGCAGTCAGAAAAGTGTAATTCATTGTATTTAATTTTAGGAGGAAGGCAAAGATCAGTCTCAGAAGTTCCCCTGCTGTATTTCACTTTTTTATTGTGGGTGGTATCAGCATAGGAGGAGAGAAAAGTTGTGTCATGAGATGTTGGGCTCACCATCCCTGCAGCTGAATAACTATGGCAGTCAAGTCTTTCTAGTTCTTCTTCAAAAGGTCTCTTAAATTGGAAACAAATATTCAAGCTCTAGTTGAACAAATCTGTATTTTCCTGATTCTGTGCATATTTTCCTGTCCTAACATAATTACATAAGGCACATTCCTTTTCTCCAAAAAGCTTGCATTTTAAGTGCATTAACACTTATAAAACAATGTAGTGATGCAAGTAGTGTAAGCTATGTAGAATAGCATGCCTAGATTCCTAGGATAATTGGGATATAGAGATTTTTCAAGCACACTTAAAAAACTTTCTAAATAATGGGCTAGTATGAAGGTAATTTCAAACATACATTTCAAAAACGGAGGGAGTTACCTCTAAGTTAATTTTGCTGGAATTTGTTTCACTACAGTAAGTGAATATGGATAGGGGAAATCCTAAGTAAAAATCAAAACAGCTTGTGGGGGAGTGGGTGGTTTGTTTTATTTCTTTACGTGGGGTTTTCATTTGTTATTGTTTTGTTGTGGTATTTTTTTTCCAACTGCAAATGATATGAAAATTATACACTCGCATCAGTTTACATCTTCCTTACATAATTTACTTGTATTTCAGCTGTCTAGTGAAAAGGTTCCACTGTGAACACTTGTTTCTTGGCTATCTTCATACAATACTGCTCTGAAAATCTGATTCGCAATGAATAGTACCATTTTAAGGACAAGATCTGTAGATTCTGAATGTAATGAGGCAGTTCCATTTACTTAGATTCCAGTGAGGTCTGACAGCTAAACTAATCCAGTTAGTTATTAGGAAGGTAATGGAGAGAGATGTAAAGCAGATATATTTGTCTGAGATTCTGGTGCGGGCTTAAACTTGTTTCAGTGATTTTTTTTATCTATGTAATCTGGCATAACTTTTATGTAAAAAGAATTGTCTAAATTTTCTCTGTTGTCTTTTATGCTTTTTTCCATTTCTTTTTTTACTTTTACTGCTTACCAGGCATTCTTTTCCTGTTTACATTGTGTTTACTGATGTCTGAATTTTTAAACTGATTTCTATTTTGGGATTGAACTGTCTGTACTGGATGTACATCATATGCATATTCCAGCAAAATGTGCTCTCACATTGTTCTCTTTAATGTGTTTTTTTGCTGCCTTCTTACAACTTCAACCTCCAGTTCCCTTTTATTTCAGCTGATAATAGTCTTTATCCCAACACTCTTACCTGTTTCATTTTTCATTTGTCTTCCTTATTCATGCAGGTTTTATGAGTAAACAGCATCCCTGAGATTATTCAACTTGGTTTATTCTTTTTATAAGCAGGAATTGAACCAAAAGGAATTAGTTTTGGTTTTTTGTTCGTTTCTTTGTTTTTAATTAGCCCTTTTTTTCTTGTCCTATTCTTTCTTTGAAGTTCAGGCTCCATTAATCTCTTGGACCATGATCTGCAAGCCTCAGTGTTGCTCTTTGCACTTCAAAGAAGAAACTATTGAGAGGCAACACCAGTAAATGACTGATGTGTGGTTTCTTATGCCAGATAGCAATAATCATGAGTAAATTACTTGTTCTGTTGAGGATGGACACCAGAAACTATATATTGTATTAAGATACAACTTTATGTTTCAAAGTGGTATGATTAACCCAAACTTTAATCTAATTCTAGTGTAACATTTTACAATACATGTTTTCAGATATGTCTGATACCGAAAAATATAACAGCTTATAAGTTTGGGGAATTTTTTCATCCAATATTGATTAAAAATATTCAAAAATATTTATTTGTTATTCTATGGTCTAATTCATCTCATTTTTCTTATTAATGTATTTAATTTCTGTTCAACTACCTTTTTGGTTTAGCATCTCATATTTTAGGCTTAGATTCTCATATTTTAATGAAAATTAGATGGAACTCTAAGGAACCTATTAATGTACAGTAGCTAAGAAATTTTTCAGGGGTTTTTAGCAGGGGAAATATGATGACTGGACTATTTAGACTCTTCCTTCCTCTCTAAGATCATCATTGTGCACCTTAATATTCAGGAAAAGCTAAAAGTAGTGTCAGTGTTAATATATAAGTCTTTCTGAAAACTGACTACATTTCCGCTATCTTAAATCCTCTTTCTCTGAGACATTTATGGATGATCATGTCCTAGCAGATACATTAGTAGGAGGTTGGCATCACAATTACAGAAGATATAAGCAGGATTATGGCTTAACTTTTCAAAACAAAACTGAAATATTAATTTGTGTCACCTGCTTTATTTTGCAAATAAGTGGTTATTTTTCTATTTACAGATACCTACACTTTATGCATAAGGTATACCTCTATGTTATTAATTTTATTTCACAATACTTGTTGGAGATCTGGCTGGGCAGTTGTTTTGGGTGGTTCATCCTGACTTCAGGGTTAGTTACATACACACCTGCACACTTTCATTCTAATTATATGTCAAGATATCCCATGCGGTATTTTTATCCTTGAAAGCAGAGGTAGCTTAGCTTTGGATTTTGATGTTTAATTTATTTATTCCAGTTTTGACATTAGCTGCTTTTAATTTTACTACTTTATTCCTAAAGGATCCTTTAAGAAAATGTACCTCCAATGATGTTTAATAATCGTTAATTTATAATTCATTCAAGAAGAATTTTTATTTATCAAAGTAAAGGTAATAAAATAAATCTGAGACAGCTTGGGGTCTTTTTTCTGAAGTCCCAAGTGGACTTGTTATTTGTCTAGCTTTCAAAATAAATGCTATAGAAATTCTACTTTGTTTGAGACTGTAAATCTGAAACTCACATACCTCTGGGTATCTTTTTTTCATTTGATGTTAATAATCCCATCTTCATTGTATTATTCTTCATACATATTGATTGACTAGTGACAGAGGATGTACAGTCCTCCATTGGCAGAGTCTCAGAGGTAAAGAAATCTTTCATTTTGATTACCTCTTTTTTCAACAACTGTTTTTCTCTCCATCGTAATTCTATAAAGCCAAACCTGTAGAACTAACTGTGCAAATGAACAAACGATGTTTTCTCAGGAATGAATTGTATATTTATGGCAGTGCAGCACAGTCAAGGCACTAGTCCTTGTATTTTGGTGTTGTCCTAAAGGAACTTAGATATCTGATAATATTTGACATTTTACATTCTCTCAGCGTTGGTTCAGAACAGAAAAAATTAAATCAAACCATATAAAACCACTCTGACTTTTGCCTCATTATATCTCTAGTGAGTTTACTTTTCAGTCTTTTGCTTTATTCCACAAGATTTCATTTACTTCGTTTGACTTGGCATGATACCGTTCGCTGTTTCTTTGATTGAGAGAAGCTTTGTCTTTCTTGTCTCTTTTGTGGTAAGCATGATATGGAAACAGGTGCAGAAAATAAGAGGAGAATAATCTATCTGTGGCATGACAGATAAAGAGTAGGAGGAAAGAAAAAACTGAAATCTGTTTAATCCAAAAGAAAGAAACAAACCTCGTAATTAAGAGCACTGCAATCTTTAGAGTCTACTGAAGACATCTGTCTTAGTTTTAGCAGAAAACTCTACATGCAATAAAACATACTTTGGAATAAATGGCTTTAACTGGAGAAAGAAAATGCAAAAATCAATACAATATTTTATATTTATGATTTTCCCATTTGTTGTGAATTCTGTTGATGAGCTTCTGGGCAAAGT
>VWZD01001287.1:85631-138615 GCA_013396695.1 Sakesphorus luctuosus
ATGTGCACCTAAACGGTTAGCAATAACTCTAGCTCAGTGCTGGTTTAAAAACTGGAGACAAAGGAAAGAAAGGCAATAATACAAGCTCTTTTTCCCTCACAGAAAAAATGAAAGACAGAAGCTATTCATCATCATGTTCTGTAAATGTCGTTGACTTCATTGATGTCAACTGTTTTGCTTTGTCTTTATCTCATTCCAGTTTACATATCAAACAGTGCTAAGAGCAAGGCAGCTTTTCCTCACTGAGCAGAATACATTATCCTCTCATAGTCACGTGACATATGTAAGAATATTAAAATGTTTGTTGTAATTTCTTACTCGGTGACTTTGTAAATAGAGTGGAGATTAGTGGAATTTATTTTTGAAAAGTAATATTTTGGGTTTATAATCTCAATATCCTTTATCCCAGCAGTTTTGAAAACATATGTAAAGCTATAAAGTCATTAATTTTCAGTCTGGAAGTACAATCCTTAATTCTGATGTTTAGCTATACCTAAATTGTGTCTTGGGATTTAGCAAGTAGTTACAGGAGTAGCTAACCTTTTAGAAAAAAATCGATGTATTTCAGAGAAAGACTTCACAAATATTTGAGTGCTGTAAACAGACCTAGTTGTAAGAAAACTGGTTTTTAAATAGTCATATTTGTCTGTAACTAACATATCTGAGATACTATAATTTCCACCCAAACTTCAAGTAAAAATGAACTGATCTGGTAATGTTGAATTTTTAGTTACAACCATTGTGCCTAATCAGAGCTACTACCCTGAGCTGGATAGGGAGGAGGGATGCACTCTGCAAAGGAAAAAACCATACACTTTTCACATGGTTGTGCAAGTACATGGTTCATTGGGCAGCACTAATAGGAGGAAGGAAGGGATTTAACTTGTTAATCCATGCTTCTTAACACAATGACACATTAAATGACAACCACAACATGCATATCAATTGTCTTAAAGCTGGAACCTGATTACGAAATGCTGCTTCATCCTCTTGTGATGTCACCTCTCTTGAGAATTTTCTAGAAATATAGCACTAATTAATGAAAATTTCATAATAATTTTTTTCATTTAGACTTTATATAAAGACAAGTAGAAGAAAAAAATAAAAAGTCTGTGTGGCTCAATGTGAAGTGTATCAGAGATACCTCAGATAAGCAAAAAGTCCATAGCTGTGCTTGGGTTTCATCTGAGCTAAATAGTCTCACTTTTCATGTCTTCTGTGCTACGCCTAGTTCATACAGTTATAGTTCAGGAATCTTTGTGTATCTTTGGAACCTCCATTGCATGGTGTAGAAATAAATGTATGACAAGGTCATATACCTAGAAATTATGTAGGCAATGATTGGGACAGCTTAAATCTAGATCTCTGATACTACTTACTCCTTCAGTCTCATACACCTCATCTGCCTTTCTTTCTTAGTGAGTCAGAGCTCAATATAAGGTGTTAACCTGTAACTTTCAGTTGTACTTCATATTGACATTTATTACGACACTAAGGTTCAACTGAAATCAGTGGGATGAAGCATTGGTTTGAAGTTAGTTACATATAAATGTTTGGCTGAATTGAGACAATACACAGTGGTGAAATAAATCATGATTCTACTTCACAGTACGTGTAAACAAGTCAAGAAAAAAAAGAAGAAAAAAAAAGGCTTGTTGTTCCAGTGACCTGAAATCACCAAATATAATGTCATGATGGGCATGACATTATCTGTATCTGGTTTTAGAACAATTGATGCAGCACTTTATAAAAGCTAGCACTGAGAGCATACTTGTGTGTGCTTTTTAATGATACGTTTTATTTGAAATCAAGTTGTCATAGAAGCCTTTACAGTATTAGAACTGTATGAATGCTTCCTGGAGGCATATCTGAATCCATTCAGTCTTATTGACGTGCTCTTCTATAGGTTATAGGCACAGTTTTTCTTACCATTGCCTATAAAACTCACTCATTTAGGAGCTCATGGAAAACAAGTGACAAGTCAGTTCTGTTTCCTGCCTATCATCATGACTAGAAAGAATTTGGACACCTCTCTGTGAAGGGAGATGTATGCAGAAAATCGTATCCAGAATAAAGATGATGTTTTGGAGCACCCTGGTTTCACTTCTTTCACCTGGATTTCTTTAACCAGACAGCACATAATGGTTTTGGAGAACTATTGCGTGACGGGTTTCCACATGCTTGCATCATGTTACATAAAAAAAACAAAAACACAAAAAGGCATAGGTTTTTTGATTCTTTAAGTGACAACAAAACCATTCTTATTAGGATAAATAAATATTAGGTATCAGGATCTCAGTTTTAATAGCTATTTCGAATTGGTGAATTTTTATAAATAGTTTTATTTTTATAAAATAAATAAGAGATTTATAGACAAAATCCAGAATTTCTTATTCATAACGTGATCTGCAGTGGCTTGCATTGCCTAATTAAGTATTGATACAGAGTTCTGTGTTTAGTGATTAGTTCATCTTAAATATTATTTCTTTGCTCCTTCCATGTAAATTCTTTACCCGCTAATCTTGAATTCCTTTTAGCAAAATAAATGTACTGAATCTTGTGGTCAATTATGCTAGAATAGGAGTTGATACTATTCTGTTTCTCTAGGGGTTAGTTAAGACATGTGGGCAAGTGAATCAGCAGAAGAAAGCACAACATAGAAGTTGTAATTCCTCACAGGAACCAGCTGACTGGATATCTCAGAAAAGAACAGATTATGATATTCAGCACTTCTCATGCATTTGGGTGTGTTGGGGGTTTTTTTGTTGTTTTGGTTTTTGTTGTTATTGTTTTTATTTTTGGTTTTTGTATTGTTTTTTTATCTTTCACCAACTAAAGGAATATAAACAGAGAAAAATAGTATTTTCCTTTGCCTTTGGTTTGAAAAGAGCCTCCAGAAATCTGGTCCAACTCTTTGTATCAAGACAGAATCTACTATGCAAATAGACAGTTCTTTGAAAATCTATTGCAACATCTGCACAAAAGAAAGAGAAAAGTCAAGTGGTTTGTAAACTAATACCACGGCAGTTTTATCAGCGTTTCCATTCGTGTTCCCAGCTCTTACCAGGAATATAATTCTATCACTCCCAAATGTTTAAACTTGTGATTTTCTGCATCAGGATAATACTTGGAATAAGCAAAGTTTCTGTTGTGACTTGCAGCCTTCCCTTTTTTCAGTTCATACAGCATAAGAACTGAAGTCTAACTAAAGTAAGCTTCAGTTCATTAAGTGTAGATTTTTACTCAGAAGCCCAGTAGAATAAAAACCTTGTCTTCTCTGAGTGATTATATGCAAGAAAGGATTATTTTTTCAGTCTTCTTGGTAGACCTAATAATAAATAATTTCTTGTGGAAGGTACAAACCATTTATTGTCTATACAAAACCAAGTTAAGTTGAATTAGCTTGAAGATGGTGGTGGTGGTCACAGCATGTATCCTGACAATTATTTTGATACAGCTTGCTTGGGATATCTTCAGCAATTTCAGTAGTTTGGCCCTATGCCCCAGCTCTTCCTAAAACTACTGAAAAACTTCTGACATACCATTTATACTATTTCTCCAGGTATTTTGAAAGTATAAAAAAATTCTAAAAGAGGTATTCTTTGGTTTCTAGCTCATAAAAGGCAATCAAAGTCTCTGGAAATTTTGTGATGGTGATCCTCTAAACTGTTTGTATCAGTTTCTCTTAAAATTGACAGTTAATTTCCCTAAAATTTTAGTTTTCTTAAAAATTTAGAAAAGAAAGACTACGTAGAAGTTGGTGTTAAAATATTTATTTCCAAGGTAAGAAGATATTTTCCTCCTCATAAAATTAAAATGCTGTTCTATTTCAACTACTAGATAAACTGGTAGAAAGGGTTGCTGACCTAAGCACAGGAGTTACAGTGCACCAATACTATCTTCTTATTTTGACTTTCGTAGGGCTGTAATGTTTAAGATTGTTCTAATCTTAAAACACTATCATCCCTTCAAATATTAAACAGTGCAAATTTCTAAGCAAAACCTACTTGTTCTCAGATATCCTACAGCTCTAACACCTGTGTTCCATTTTTGTATTTTAGGGATTGTTCAAAGGTCAGGGTAATGTCCCTTGCAATTCAAGACCTACCTTTTCTTGGTCTCCCACACCTTTCAGGGGCCAGAATTCCTGGTTTTCTGTGAGATTTAAAAAAAAAAAAAAAACAACCAAAAAAAACCCCAAATCCCATCATATCTGAGAAATATGTTTAATGTGTTTCATAGGGTCATACAATAATTCAATTTGACAGGGACTTCAGAGGGTCCCTACTGCACTGCCTGCTCCAAGCAGGGTCAGCTCTGAGATCACATCAGGTTAGTCAGAGCTCTGTCCAGTCAAGTCTTGAAAACATCCAGGTGTCTTTGTGTCTTTGGAGCCTTCTCTCTCCTGGGCTGAGCAAGCCTTCCTCACTCAACCAGCTACAATGCCGCAAATTAGAACTATTAGAACAAAAATCAGAGAGAAAAACTCTATAGAGATAGCCCCTTTTACATTTCTCAAAGAACTGCTTACCTAATGCAGCATTTTGCTTTACTGAAAGTGACTATACTACAATTAGATTAGTTTATCTTCCTTAAGAAGTATTCATTTTGTGAATCAATAAATTTCTTTTTTTTTTTGAATAAACAGTCACTGATTGTGTCCTTAAAACTTTTTCTTATGCTGATGAACTGTTGAAAGTACATGCAAATATCAACATGGGGTAGCATTTCAGATAGTCAGCAGAAGAGAGTTAATTATTAGAACTGCATGAACTGTTCAGTTTGTCACTTTTACCAGAGATACAAATATCATTTGTCTGAGTAGTATCTTCAATTACATGACTCAACTTCTTCCAAAATCTGAGGGTCTTTTTCTAAAGCTCTGGTAAACTAATGTGAATGTGCATTTGCAGAATGAATTTACATTCAGAGATATGCCAGTAAGCATAGTAAAACTATGCTGAGTAAAATTACAACTGGTGCACAGCCTGCATGCATCAGCAATTATAGAACATGAACTCTGGATTGTGTAGCAGTAGTACCTCTTTTACTACAATTTTCACTAACAAAGAATTCAGGACACATCAGTTCTGGTTTACATTTGAACACAGAGTATCTTGCTGGAAACAGGAACATTACATACACTCAAGTAACAGCATAGGTTTTCATGGCTACAACACTATAGTTCACAATAACAAAAATCTAAAGGCTCCTTGGTAGGTTCAAAGTATAAATTTTCAGCAATTTAGTCCCTCTTCATGACTAGCGATGCCATTCTGTCGAGGCCACTTGAATGTCAAAAGACAAAAATACACTATAAATATGAAGAAGGCTACATATCTTGGATAAAAGTTTACATTTTGTGGAATAATGATGTTACTGCAATGAAGGAATGTTTCATTATTATTAGGACTTTTGCACTGTGACACTTCTCCTTCCCCTTTCCTTATTTCTTTAGGAGAGGTTACAATTTAAAATTTGTTCTGGACTCTAGTTTGTAGGCATATATTTCTATCTAAATGTTCCTGTGTCTCTGAGGTAGAATAAGCTTGATAATTAGCAAAATGTGTTTGCTTGTATGGCTAGGATATATTATGCTACACTGTTGATTTACTTCATTTTGTAAGAGTTGAATGATACCTGTCAATAGTTCCAAGTACTCTATACAATTAATCCATCCTTAGTATTCATATACTCTGTATTATAAGCATCTAACAAATTTGCATATCTTCAAAGCAGTTTTTTGTATTTCATTAGTGCTTAAATAGTTTGGAAAATGTGTGGGCCTCATCAAATATTTTGAAAGAATTTAACTGCTTTTAGACTGGGGAAACGGATTCTAAATTGAAGTGCACCTTAGAAAATGTCCAACTGCATCCCTTCCCAAGGGCACCAGTACATCTGCTGGTTAAATCTTCAGGACTTGTATTACTGGGAAAGTCAGATTCTCTTCCAACAAGCATGTCCCAGCGGATGCTGCAGTTTATGGATGCGTTGTTAGAGCCACAGGCACCTGGTTTGGAAGGTACCCAGTTTGCCCCCTGCTGTATCAGCAAGAAATGCTTGTGCTGAAGGCGAGAACTGACACATGTTGGTTCATATCACAGCTCAGCTCTTTCCTCTCAGGGAGTGAATGTTGTGCATCACTCTGCTGTGCTGCAGCCTGCTTTCATACGTGTTGGTAGTGTTCACACATCTTTTTGCAACATCAGTACTCACCAGCATGTCAACTGTGCTAAAAAGTGCTGGTGAAAGGAGGTTGCTTAAGAAAGAGTAGTGTGAAATATTCTCTTCACAGATCAGGAAAGACTACACCCTGCTAAGTACAGAGAGAGAGACAAAGAGTTATTTAGGGAGAACAACACTGAGGAGGAGGGGTTTTTTACAGAAATGGCCATATGCTTCTAACTCCTCCAACCATTCAACAATAGGATATTTTGACAGCAGAGTAGCTGCTTCTGTAAGTCTCCTAATTATGGATCAATACTGCCACCAACACATGCTACATAACACATTACCATTACCAACACATTACACATTGTGCAGGAGTTCAGAACAGTGGAAGATTTTCTGGTGGATTAAACTTTATACCAACAGGTTCCATGTCAGGTTTGGTACCTGATGTATTCTAGGCTCCCTTTGAACCTACAGACAATGTAAAAAAAAAAAAAAAAACAAACAGGAAAAAACCAACCAAACAACAGATCATAAAGCTGGCCTATACTTTATATCATCTATTCTAGCTGATTTAACAGCTGTGCTATCATTTGTATCTACCTGATTCTAAAAAGAATAACGTTTTTAGTGACCTAAGGGAACCAGTGATGAGCACTGGCAGTGATGCTCACAGTCCAATGTTCTCAATGGTTGTGTGAATTGACCAGCTTTATCCAATGATGTACTTCAAATATCTGCTGACTGAGTCCTCCTGTGGTTGCAAAAAGTGCTTATGCTACCAGCCACATGTATTTTTTCACCATAATTCTTCTTCCGCCCACCTGCTGGGGTAACTTTTGCCTTTATCACTACAAGGGAAATCTGCACTCTAAATCTGCTATCAGTCAACTAAAAATGGACTTTGTGTTTCCTTGTGTGTACCACTTCAACTTAATTAGCAGTTAGAAAAGTGCAAATAATAAATAATTCTTCCTACGCACGTTCACATTAAAGGCCATCTTTATAAGAACAATCACCTTTACTAGAGCATTGCCAGACAATCTGTAGTAGTAGAAGTTTTATTTTGAAACTATATTTCCTCTATAGTGCTATTAGAATAGGGTTATAAACAAGAATTTTCAAAAATTAAACCAATATTGTTTCCCATATTTATATGACAGATCATGGACTGAACATTAGTAGAGAGTGGGGAATTTTTGTAATTGTGGTAATTGTGGTGCAGGGATGAGGGATGGAGTGTGTGTAAATTTTTCACCTTAGTTGGTGTAGTGATGGTGTTATATGGATGTAGGTGTAGGGAATTCCTTTGTTTATGTAAGTGACACTTGTGAAGATTGTAGATTTTTTGGTGAATGTGTATTTTAATGGTAATGATAAATAAATGCTAATGATAAACCATCTTACATTCTCGACATGATGTAATGTAAAGTCAGATCCCATAAGATATTCAGACTCCTCACTCTTAGTGATTTCAGCTGTGTGAAGATACCCAAATACTTTTAAAAATACAGCCCATAAACTCATTTCAAGAGAGTCAAAATACATTGTTGTAAAGGTTAGATTGCTGCATTTTTCAATAATCTGTTTTACTATAGTTTCTATTTAATCTGTTTTGTGTTATTACTCTTTTATGTTGCTTCTGTGTTATTATTTCCTGAGTTAGCTGCTGCGCTAGGTGTCTCTCTCTTCTAATCATTATTTTTGGGAAGGTTCATAGAATTTCCTTTTGCCTCACAGTGTGCAAAGCAGTGCAGCTTAAGGGCTGTACTCTTACTACTCTATGCACTTAGTTGCTACTTTGTTCTAAGAGATGTTGAGTATAACTGTCACCCATTCAGCTACTAAGGGAATGAACGATCATCGGGGTACTTGCGAGCTGATCTATTCCCTACCAGCAGGAGGGGAATTTAAAGCAGGCAGAGTCATCAGAGGTTCTCCTCAAATCCTCCTTCTGAAGAGGAATCTCTGGTAGTGCAAGAGTGGCAAAACTGGCAGTGGTATAAATTCAGTCTGAAGTTTTAGCTTACATATAGGGATAAATTTGGGGCTGGGGGGAATCTTTTGTATTTCAAGAAAGAAATACAAAACATTCTGTCACTGATGCTGTTCTCTCCAAAGGCTGAGAAAAATCTGCAATAAACCTCTGGTTGGAAACGCGAAGCTGGATTTTAACTTCGAAAGTTTTATTATGCACTAGCCTTATAAATGCCGTATATGCTGTTTTTCCTTTGTGCAGGTATCTAAGCCAGACTGTACTGGAAGAGACGATGTTAACAGCCAACCCTCAGAATAGGGAGAAACTAGCCACATTAAAACAAGCTCTAGGTGCTTTGGGATTCAATAGCCTGGTAAGTTACACAAGCTAATGTTATTTGTAGCTAAAATCATCAATTAGTTAAAAACAGGCCATAAGGAACTCTCACTGGTAACCTTTTGGAGGGAGAAAGAAGTGCCTTTTTTTTTTTCCTATTTTCTGTTGGTTAAGACCTTGAAACAATTTACAGTACTTGCTCACTCTGGGGAAATTACTGTAATCACTTTTAATTAGACACAGAACCAACAAAGTAAATCTTTTTAATTCTTAAAGATTCACAAAAGAGCTTCAAGGTATAATACTCTGAACAATTAAATTACATAGATAAAAAGAAACAATCAAATCCCATGTGACAGACGTCTCATAAAAACTACAATAATTTTTTCCTCCTCTTGATTATCTCTCTGGCCTTTTTAATTTTGTGAAACACACATATGCTGGCAGCACCTGAAGTAAATACATATTTAGTCAAAGAAAATTAGAGCTGGGTAACTTGAAAGAGCTTACTTAACTCCTCAAAAGCAACAAGAAGATAGGCCTGATGTTTGTCTTTGAGCCTATAAAGCCAATGAAGAAGATAAATTGGAAAACTGATCAAGAAGAGGTTCTGTAAGACAGAGGTGTGATGGAAATCAGAAGAAATGGAAGGATGAATGCAAGAACCCATGTAAACTATGTAAATCCCTTCAAGATACTAGAATGTTTAACTAACCCCTTTTATTTCTTAAATATGTATATGCAACTTGAAAAGGTGTAAGCTATCTTCAAGGCTCCTCTGTATTCAGAAAGTGTTAGAATAATCATTTAGGAGGCTACAAATCTGTGGAAGTGTGGTGTGCTGCACAGTGATCTGTGTTGAAGATTAGAAGAGATTGTGTAAAACAAAGTCCTAAGATTTCTACCCAATACTTCTGAGGTACATGGAAAGGTCTGTGTGTGTTATTCCTTGACTTATCTAGCCACATTTCAAGATAAATTATCTTTTTGAAGAATTATATAAAGATTCCTTACCAGTCTTTAATGGTATCTTTCAAAGGATGTTAATGTTTATTAAAAACAGTTGTTTTAAAGGTGAGGGAACATGCACATTAGAGTGAAATAAGAAAGTATCTGAGAATCTGGAATATGAAGTAAACCTGAGGCCTTACCAAAATCACCAGAATAAACAGCTACCCCAGCCTGCTGCCATTCAGTACTCTACAATTGTGGAGTGAAGACCCTGATAAGCCTGGATGAGTTGAGGGAAATGCCTCAGCCCCCTGGATGGGTGCTCCCAGCAGAAGACAAAAGCAAGGCAAACTGATAAGTGGTGGGTGTTACCAGAGAATGGAATGTTATTAAATTAGCATGGCCTTTCTTTGCTGCACCCTGCCCCTGCAGACTCAAGGAGCCCACCCCACCTCAGGCATCTGTATCACCTCCCAAAACATTTTGACTATAGTCACACGAAACCACCTGAAGGGAAAAAAAATAAAAGTATAAAAAGAAATGCAGTTTTCACTGCAGGAGAGAGGGAGAAATGCCATCATCTGAGGTAGCTGCTGGCAGCTTGTTCTACCTCCTCCTACCTCCTGGAACAAGGTAGGGGTAAGGAGACCATGTGCTTTCTATTTTTCTAGACTTTACTTTCTTTACTTTCTTACAAAGCTTATTCCTTTATACATTCTATCTTACATCTTATGCTAACAGCTACTTTGATTCTTACTTTATAAGCACCTCCTTTACTAACTGTGCTTTGCTACCTTAATACTAACAACAGTAACTTGCTTTACACTTTGCTGCTTGGTATTAGTTATTGCTTTCTTTTGCAATGTGCAGTTTCTTTTTCAACATGTGTGTTGATGAGAAGCAGCTCTGTTCTTTCCTTTTGTTTTATGTTACAGAGAGAGTGGTGTGCAAGCTATTTTATTGTCCCATGTTATTGAAAGAGTGTCTAAATAAGTGTTTCAGGTGGCTGTGCTTCTGGTTAGTAGGTTTTTTTGTCACTAGTTTTTGTCTGTCATGAAAATGAGATACATTGCTGAATTGAAACTTGAGTTTGATATGCTTGTCTCTGTAAAATGTGTTTTGTGCTAGTTTCTTTTGGGGTCTTTTATTATCAATTAAATACAATCTTGCAGCTGAACGTTATCACCGGCAAAGCAGAACCCACAATAACTGTCACATATTTGTATTAATAAATGTTATTACGGGAGCTGTTGTGGGTAAAGTTCTTTTCTAGCTATTAAGTGTGGCTTCAAAGCAGAGGCTAGAAATCCTTCCAGCCTGTGTTCTGTCCAGCAGTTCGGTAGGCAGTGCTGGATTCATAAGGCTCTACTTTTCTGGAAACGCTTATTTAGCTGATGAGTTCTCCCTGGCTTAAGAGTGGCTTCATATCAGAGGTCAGAAACCCTTCCAACCTGTGTGCTGTCTGGAGTCAATAGGCAGTGTTGGGAACATAAGGATCTGATTGTCTGGAAGCACTTATTGCTAATAATTTCTTATTAATACAGTTAAGACTAGAAATCTTTGCATTTCTGTCTCTCTCCTCCATTTCACGTGACGACAGTCATTCCCAAATCAGTTCTGAATGGTCTCCCTTACAAGCAAGGACTATGGTGTACTGGTGTGCCATTTCATCTTGCCTAAGATGTCATCCCCAGAAGCAGGGTATAGCACCCTTGTTTGAATGCCATATTAAGATGACAGTTTTTCTGTTTTAGGAGTTACCTTATTTAGACTTCACCTGTCTATATTGAGTTTGTTTGAATCTTCAATTTTGGTGTTGTGTAATAGAAAAATATACTGTTGCCCTATTTATGTCTATCTCATACAGTAACAGATCGAAGTTCTTGTCTTAAAATGTAGTTTAGGGATTCAAACTTGCTTGAACAGTGTTGGAGGTGCTATTGTCTATCCCCAAAAGGCTGTAAGCTTTTTCATGCCCTTTGATGATGAGTGTATTTAGTAGCAAAAGGAATAAGAAGAATTAAACTTGAGAATAAAGTGAATGTATTGTTCAAGTATTTCATTAGAAGTGTATTTTTTATCTTATTCTGCAAATTGTGGTACATGAGAATTCTCACTGTCACTTCTGCAGTTTCAGTAGAATTCGGTTCCAAACACTAGTTTCAACAATTATCCATTAACTTTGTTATGCATAATGACATGTAATGTTTTAATGGATATCAGGTTACCTGTTTTACAATTCTAAAGAAGCACTTTAAAAAAGCCCTCCAAAAAACCTTAAAAATCTTCCCCAAATGCACAATGCTTTATATACCTTAGCATTTAAGGTTTGTATATAATGGATCATATTTTTTCTTGAATTTAAAAAATATTTTTAAAATAAAC
Organism: Sakesphorus luctuosus; assembly: GCA_013396695.1. Lineage (NCBI taxonomy): Eukaryota > Metazoa > Chordata > Aves > Passeriformes > Thamnophilidae > Sakesphorus > Sakesphorus luctuosus. Next base: position 97,456 of record VWZD01001287.1, read on the forward strand.
AACAAAACCAAAACAACCCAAGAATGTAAGTTTTCTTCTTGCTGTAATAAAATTGAGGCCAGGAAAAATCTGCCCATAAAGATATCTGCTTCATAATATTAGAGACATCAGAAAAGAGCATGCAGTCATGGAGGGAAAGTGTGAGGGCAAGGAGGGTTGCTTGTGTTTCTTTAAGACCTTAATTACAGCTTTTACTACCAGGAATCTGCTATAATTTAGAGCTAGACACTTTGTTTATGAATGCAGTTGGCTGAGGAAAAAACAAACATTGTTATTCCCAGATACAGGAATTGTCATTTTGGAAATTCTCTGTGGAGAAGATATATTTATTTCTTATAGAAATAATACATCCATTAAAGATATTTCAGTATTTTTATCACATTCTGAAAAACTTTCTTCACATAGCAGTTAATGTGACTTACATTAAAACAAATGGAATAAAAGGTAATTTTTTTGGTTTATGTCCTAGATCGATTCCAGTTTGGTTTCTAAATCCAAATTTCATGTTAATAATTCACTAATACTTTTTGACTTAGCAAATGCCAGTGATATAAACTAGTAGAATTTCTGGTTTTATACGGCATTGCCTTCCAGAAGTGTGCCTGACATATCTGTTCTTTATCTTTAATTCTGCATAAAATATGTGCAGGAGGTGGAGAACCTGTTCGTAATTCTCTCAGCAATTCTGCATCTTGGAGACATTCGCTTTACAACTCTGACAGACGCTGAGACAGCATTCGTGTCAGACCTGCAGCTACTGGAACAAGGTCAGTAGGACATGACCTTGGAGGGTTGCTTGCTTGGTCCCACGGCAGGGAAGTTGCACTGTTCCACCGACAGATGGAAACACAATTCCAGGGAGACAAAATAAAAGTACTTCTGAAAATTCATGAGTTACTGTAGCAAGACAGTAGCCAACTGACTTGGATGTTTGATAAACTATGGATTTTTATGGGATAAAATAAAATGCCAGTGTTGCAAATTATCTAATTAAATATAATATTTGATGCCATCATTTGCCAAAAGAAATTGTACAGTGCACTTTGTGCTGTCTTCTTTTAAATGCTTTTGCACTGCTTGCCAACAGCTGAACAATTTGCTTTGAATTGAATTCCTTACATTCAAAATCTATGTCTTAAAAGGGTCTCATGTTTCCATGCTTTGAAGTTTGTCCTCTTGGTCACTAACAAATCTGCTTTATGAGGGCTTATGGATACAGAATGTCAATAAGTAGCATACCTTAACTCTAAGACAAGAGAAAGTCTGTCAAAGCATGGGGAAAGTCTTAAGTAGTCTTTAAAAGGGAAAGAATGTTGTAATGTAATATACAGATACAATCAAATTTCACAAAGTACTGATTATAATAATCCAGTTTTCTGTGTTCATTAATTTTAATTACTGCTATGACAGCACCTTTTTTTTCATGTGTGAGTTCTTTTGCTATTCAAAAACAGCAGAAGAAAATCTACAGAAGAAAATCTGTTACAAAAATGAAATATACATTATAGCCCAAATCTGTCTTTGTTTAAAGTTTATTTTTGTTTCAGTGGCAGGAATGCTACAGGTTTCACCAGATGAGCTTGCTTCAGCCTTAACAACTGATGTTCAGTATTTTAAAGGTAATCTTTTCCAAGCTTCATAGATTGGACCTGGTGGCATTTTGATCCATCTGATTTGGGAATTTTAAAAGCTGATGATTTTTGTTTTGTATTTCTTCTATGACCTTGTAAGTATTCTCTCTGAGGAATATGTAGGGTTGTCTCCTAGCTTGATCAATCTTACAAAAGTGTGTCAAGATAACAGATTAGTATTAATAAAGAGTATTAGTGAGAACTAAAGTCAACAGGAGTGTCTTGGAAAAAAAAATCTGGAAAAAAAACTTCAGTCAGATGTTAGTTCTGTGTGGTACTCATACACGTTTCTTTTGAAGAAAGTATAAAGGCATATATTTCCAAACTGAACGTCTTTTGAGTGTTGACAGTCTTCTCATATTGCCCTGGAGGCTTCAGGAAAAAATCCAAAACCAACTAACACTGTGTAAATGTTTGGCAAAGGAGAAGTAACTATACCTAAATTTACTGTAACTCAAGTTACTTAAGGCGAACTTCACAGCAGGCTTTCATCTCCGTTTTCTGCTTTCTGTCTTAGGAGACACGATTGTACGGAGGCACAGCATAGAGATTGCAGATTTTTACCGGGATCTCTTGGCAAAATCTTTGTATGGTCGCTTATTTAGCTTTTTAGTCAACACAATCAACTGCTATCTTCAGAATCAAGATGAGACTGACAGGTAGGAGTGCCATTGCAAACCACTAAGTGTTCCATTATCTGTTCAAATCCGGATCCATAAAAAACCATAATTCCATTAAATGGTGAAATTTAATGCATAATGATAGAATTTTAAAGCATTTTATGGTACTATGACTGTAATGCTTGACTCTTCAAAGCACTCACCATTCCTTCAAGTTATTTCTTCTGTAACATATTTATTTTTTTGCATAGGGGGACATGGTGCTTTTATGTGGCAATCTAGATTGATGATTACAATTAGTAGCCTTTTAAGAGTTGACAATACAGAATAAGCTAAGTCTTTCAACATGCAAAATGCTGCCTGGTGGTTTTTTTACTGTGGAATATACTTGTTCTTTCTTCCCAAAATAGTGACCTTAGCACAGGGTATTTAAAAATAGCATTTTATTCAAAGGCCTTCAAATGAATGTTTAAACTTCACTAAATTCAATGTTCTGAGAATGTTTTCTAGGTTGTCATCTGCTAAGTTCAATGCTGTTGCTATCCAGTGTGGTTTCTTAGAAAAATGAATGCTAATTAATGTGCATCAGTGAAGCAGTCAAGAAACAAATTAAAGAAACAAGGAAAAAAAGGAAATCTCAGTAGAATCACAGTAACAAACTAAGACAGTAGACCTAATTAGATGATCATATGCATGTGACTTAACCAAGGCTCAACATCTCTCATGCTCAGCTGAGCTTTCTTACAAACAAGTGTCTTGGCGTATTGGTAAATGGTAAGCCACAAATTACAGACGCAAAACTTTCAAAAAGAAGGTTTTCCTTATAGCATATCTGCACTGGCTTCATAGCATGAATATTTATAAGGTGCCCTCTTTTAGATTTTGGGGACTTCACAATCTTATTTTTATTCCTATGTGTAGACCAACTAGTGATAAATCAAATTTATCTTCTATGGGTGTAGCTAACAGAAAAAGCTACCATGCCTGAGTAACCCAGAGCCTTCTGCACCTAAAGCTTTCTGTCATTATATATACTACCAGAGTGCCTAGCTTTCCTGCTGGAGGCAAAGGAAAGGTTTGCCAGTAACATGAAATGATTTTACTTGTCTATTTCTGACACCTAGCCAGAGCAACTTTCCAATCCGTGTCCTAATTTGAAATAATCTGTTTATAATAAGGAAGAATAGTAGCATGAGGTCACAATTCTTCCTCATTCATTCCTAGAACTTAGGGAACATGGCTTTAGCTCAGTTCATGTCAGTGACAGACAGCAATCCAGCTCAGGCGTTGCTAATTACGGTGGGACTTGTTTTGTAGCAGGGCTTGAAGAAGAAATTTAGAATCAGTGTATTAAATATCTATTAAAATTATTTGAAATAATTTTTCACCGTGTAATTTTGCAATATTGCTTTTTGATATCTCAGTGATCTCTCAGAATAGGGTGTTGTGTATCTCTGTTCTTATTATAAACCTGTAATTTCTGGCTATCATGGGATCTTCAAATGCTGAAAATCAAAGTTGTTTGTATATTGTTTACCTTTTAGTGCAATCACTAGTTAGAAGAAGTGACTGTTTCTGCCTATGAGGTAACTTGAAGACAATGTGATGTTGTAAGTCCTAGCTAAAACAGGAAAGCTGTTTGATGTTGTCAGGAATGAGGAATTTGCAATAGTCTCCTCTTGCCACATATTATACCTGTGTTTGAAAAGGGAGAGTTCTTCATTTAGGCTGGTTATACGAAGCTAACCAGCTCAGGATTCATGGGCAGTACTGACAAGACATGAAATTTTAGTATGCCAAAATCAGCCTCACATCCCTTTCCAAACTTGAAGCTGACTAGCTTATTTTAACTGAAAATTAAGTTGATCATCCTTTAGTGATATTTCAACCTCAACTGAGTTAGCCCACTCCCAGCTTTTTTTTTTGGTCCAGTCTAATCATCTTGTTTAACCTAGAGCAGTAAATCTAGCACACTTCTAGATGCATGTTGGATTACCAAATGAATCCGTCATTTGTGATTCAGATTGACCTCATGTACATCTGAGCAACTCTATCAGTTAGCAGCATTATACCTCCACTGTGGTGAAGTTTTAATAAACCTCTGGATAAAGATCGACTCAAGCCATTAATTTATGTGACTAAGTAAATCTGATACATTTCAGGCTACCTTTCATTCCCTGGTTGGAAACTGACAGAGTTATAACTTATCAGATGGGATGAAGCCTACAACAGAAACCTGTAATAAGGTTTCTAACTCAGTTCTCTTGTTTTATTGTGAGGCAACTGATGCCTTGAGCTTAGCTGTGTTTTCATCCCACTTCAGTGAGAATTTATGAAGCAATAAACTTAGATTTATTGGATTGGTAACTCTAAGAGAAACATTTGATCTTGACATTTTTGAGAAAAGTAGTTATCCATGTTTGGATTTTATGGTGGAAATACTTGATTTTGGTGTTTAATATTGATTTATATTTACTATGAGATAGCTTGTGACAGGTTTCAGGCAAAATAAAAGTGATGATTATCATTAGGTCTAAGGGAAGGAGAGCTGATTCGTGAATGGCTGCAAAGACTAAACTCAAAAGTTATGAAGCAGAGGACAGAAGTGTTGCCAGAATCTCGCAAATTCATTACTTTATAATACTATTCAATATGTATAAAGCAAGAATGTTGATGATGTTGTTAAGTGAGGTAATACACCCTTAGAAATGTTCTCTTTCGTAAAAGCTTACTTATTATTTCATTTAGTTTTAACAAAATGATAATCCTAGATGGTAGTTTAGATTTGTTGCAAGGTCTGAGGTTTGTTACTTCACTCATTTTGATATTATTTTTTAAAAAAATTACTGTGGAGAAATTATTTTTCTGTAATTGGCCCCTAGAAATGGCCCTCTAGAAGAAAGCTATTAAAATTTCTCACAGGTGCTTATCGTTATTTTTTTACTTATTTATATTTATCTTCATTCACATATATAATGATTCCCTTTTCTACTGATTTTATTGTTATCAAAATAGTCTAGGTCGATTTCTTCCCAAGACTCTTAACGCTCCAAAGTTTGCTCCTGTTTTGGCTCTATTTAAATAAATAGTCTGATTTTCAGTTTTGTAGATAAGAGCCTAACATTCAGGGTTGCCTAAATATGGTATTTCAAGGTAATTGATTGCATGTTGGCAAAGCTGGATCTAGTGATTCAAATGAGTAATGAAATGACTTAAGACAATATTTTAAGAATTCCTGATTCATTCTGCAAGAGGACTTTTCATTTATGGAGATTTAAAAATGTCTGTGAACTCTTGTGAACTATTGTTTTTCTTTTCTGATGGAAAACAAGCTAATTAGATATATATGCTTGAGAAAATCTTGATACAGTGTTCCCTGCCTGGTAGTTAGTAGAAGGTATGTTGTTTTATCAGCTAGTTAGCAAACAGTTTCTCTCTTTGTAGATAAAAACTGATGAAAAGCTGATAAATATTGTATAGATAAAAACTGGCTGAACAGCACATCCCAGAGGGCACAGGGTATAGTTGGAGGCCTGTACTATTGATGTCCCTCAGGGTCCAGTACTGGGCCTAGCATTGTTTAACTTATGCATCAGTGAGTCAGATGAAGTGGTAGATGGCTCCTCAGCAAGTTCGCTGATGACACGAACTTGGGACAAGTGGACAATACCCCAGAGGACTGTGCAGCCCTTCAGTGGGACCTCAATAGGTTGGAGAGATGGGCAGAGAAGAACCTTCTGAAATTCAACAAAGGGAAATGGAGGATCCTACACCTGGGGAAGAAGAACCCTCTGCACCAGCTCAGGCTGGGGGCTGACCTGCCGGAATGCAGCTCTGCAGAGAAGGACCTGGGGGTCCTGGAAGACAACACGCTGCCCATGAGTCGGCAGTGTGTCCTTGTGGCCAAGGAAGCTAGTGGTGTCTTGGGGTACGTTAGGAAGACCATTGCCAGCAGGTTGAGGGAGGTAATCCTGCCCCTCTGTTCAGCCCTGGAGAGGCAAATCTGGAGTGCTGTGTCCAGTTCTGGCTTCTCAGTACAAGACAGATATGGAGCTCCTGCAGTGGGTCCAGCAAGGCGATGGGGATGATTAGAGGACTGGAACATCTCTCCTACGAGGAAAGGCTGTGGGAGTTGGGTCTATTAAGCCTCAGGAAGAAACTACTGAGAGGGGACATCATCAATGTCTGTAATTATCTGAAGGGAGAGTGTCAAGAGGATGGAGCCAGGCTCTTCTTAGTGGTGCCAAGCAATAGGACAAGATGTGATGAGCAGAAATTGATGGACAGAAAGTTCCATCTGAACATGAAGAACAGCTTTTTTGCTGTGCAGGTGGCTGAGTACTGGATTAGATTGTCCAGAGAGGTTGTGGAGTCTCCCTCACTGGAGATATTCAAGAACCATCTGGACACAATCCTGTGAAATGTACTCTAGGATGACCCTACTTGAGCAGGGAAGTTGTACCAGATCCCTTCCTCCCACTGTGATCCCTTCCTCCCTTAATGCCAATACAGCTACTGGGCTACAGACAAGCAGAGAAAGCTGCCGTTCAGTTGCACTCTCGGTCTGTATCACCAGGTCAGCCATAGATTTCTGTTGCAAATAGAGCAGATAGAGTATTCTAAATAGATATTTTCTGAAAGCTTGTATATTCTGACTGCACGCTCTTAGAGCCAGCAAATTTCCAATATTGTCAAAGAGTAGCAGTGGGAATACTTATTTGGGCAGAGGAAAGATCTCAGAAGTCTCATTTATATAATTCTTAGTACACGTTATCTATAGAACATTATTTATAGAACAAAATATTCTGGAATAGAAATATTCCTAGCTTAAGGAAAAAAATCAGAGCATAAACCAAACTATTTATTTATCTATTACTGAACCCAGTAGAAGGATGCTGGGAGTTCAGGAAGAAGGCAAAACAACCTTCTTCTCAGAACATGAACTCACAGCATATCGAGAAATGTTTCTATATGTGGAGGTAGGGAAATCTTCAAAACAGACAAACAATAGAAAGCACTGAATACAATTTGGTGCATAAAATCTGCTTCAGTCTGGATAATTTCTTGTCTTTCATTAAACACAATAATGTGATTTTTTTAAGACAGAACAAATTTATTTGAAAGAGCTGGGAAGAGTATGTGCTACTGATGAGATTAGCTATAGATCTTGAGGCCATTAGCAAACATGCTTCTTCCTCTCTGTCATACCTGTCAAATCACTCAAAGAAATGTTTGTCAGATATGGAGACAGTGTTCCTTTCTGATGTATCCAACCACCATGTCTATATGTACCACTCACACCTGTGTAAGGTAATATCAAAATTAAAAATACAGTTGTTGAGCAAGATACCTGAGAGACATGGAAATGACAACAAGTCTCAAAAAAAGTCTCAGAATATTGAAAAATCTCTTTCAAAAGTTTCAGAAACTGCTTTTGTTTAGTAATTATTTGTGATGAAGAACATAGCCAACTGGGAGTATTCAGCCTGTCTCCTTCAAGAACTGTGTTTATGACAATGGGTGTAATGTATCTCCTTGGGAGATCTCCTCATTTGAAGGCTAGATTGCATACTTCATCTAATCCTAGAAATATTTCCTCATTAATCAGTATCACTTCTAGTTTAGCCAGATCAGACATAAGCCTACTGACTTCCTTCCTTGTTACTGGCAGAAGTTGGAGGAAGGCAAGGAAATGTTATATTTTGGGCAAGTGCAAAGGCACATTAGATCAACCTTCCACAACAGATTCACCTCACTGCTTTATGCAGGCACATTGTAGAAAGTAACAGTGGGAATGAACTCTATGGATTTCAGAGCTAAAAATAATCTTTTTTTGTTTGTTTGTTTGTTTTTTAAACAATGGCTGAGGCATACTGTAAAGGAAGGCAGTATTGCCAGGAAAGGCAAATGGTCCAAGAGTATCTCTTGATGAATAGCAAAAAGTCTGCCAAGGCAGTAGATCATTAGACAGGATGACTTCTGTATGTTTATTGTTTTTAGGAGTTGCCAAGAATTTTTATGTAGTTTCTTTCTAATACAATTGTTAAGTGTATCAGATCAAAAAGGTATTGCTAGTCTTAAAGGACATCTTTAGAGAGATGTCATTCTGAGGAAAAAAAGACAAAACTGGAGGCATTGTAAAATATTATCAGTTGAAATGCTCTTTCATAAATAAGTAAACCAAAATGAGATATAGTGAACATCCATGCCTGTTTTTAACTACTCACACTTACGTACTCGTCTTTAGAGATAAAAAAAAGCCATCAAATATTGGAAAATTCCTTTTTTCTAATTTCTATGCTAGGAAATATTGTCAAACTTGAAATCAAACTCTCAGTCCCCACTAAAACTGTAGTTCTTTTACTTATACATAGTAAATATTGAATATTTGAAACATAATGAGGAAATGTGTCAGTGATGTTTAGTAACCATAAAGTAATAAAATAAGAGGATCTTTCAGAACAAAAAGTGCTTTTTTTTTAATATTTGTTCTTTTAGACACAAGTGACATGACCTTTCATTTGTAAACATAGGATCATTAATGCTTTATTTTGCCTTGGGAATCTGTGCTATGATTAATTTAAGGAAAGTAATTAATATGATTGACAGCTAGCCAATAAAAATATATATGGACCCTCCTTCTGAGAAGAAAAGTGGTATAAAAAAGAGAAAGATGAGAAGAAACATTTAAAAACGCAAAGTATTTTGCAGCCACATATAAAGTAAGGCTTTATTTTTAATGTTGTGCTCTCCGTTGTTATTTAGTTTCAAAATCTGAACAATAATTTAATACAGAAAATTATTATCATGGTTGGAAAGATTTTGCACATAAATATGACAATGTAGTAGTAAAATGTCATTATTGTAGAGGATACAGAGCCCTGTTCTGTTACACTTGCCCCGTGGGCAAGATATTAATTATGTAAAACCTCCAGCTCTTTTCATGTAGCATGTGCATCTCCTAAGAATACTAGACCAAGATTATCAACTAGAGTTTATAAAAACACTGGAATGACAGGATTTCCTGACAACAAATGCATCTCCATCAAGGCAAGATATTTCTTGCAAATATCACAGTTTTGATAAGAAATGTTACTTGAGGTAGGCAATAGGCTGGCTGCTAAGGATTTTACCCAGAGTTTTAGAAACTAGGACCAGGTTCCTGTTTTGCCTGACATGTAATAATTCATTAAGTCAGTTTTTGCTGCTCTTTTCCTTATGCAAATGTTTGTATATTCTTTGAGGGGAAGTAAAAGAGACTCATTTGGCAAAATAACAGTCAACTCACCTCTGATATAAACGATCCAGCCTTAAATCTATTGACTGAACCAGACAGATAAGGGATAAGCTGTTTTGTCTGTGTTAAGTAGTTCTTAAAATCTGTGAAATATAATGTAATATTTCAGCCGTGTAGTACATTGCATAGCAGTTCATATTTTGCCTTCCTGTAAGGAAGGGTATATATAAATGGCAAAAAAAATTCAAACAATTTTTTTTTCTTTTCCAAAGGCTGTTTAAACAGCATGATAGCTCTGGATTTTCAATATTAGTTTGTCTGAGGTCGTTTGGTTTTAAAACATCTAATTATTCTTTCTAGAAATGGACAGGTTTTGTTTAAAACACATCACAACAAGGAATGTACACCTTGTTCTAATCAGGAAGAGTTGTGAATGAGGCTTACAATTTAAAACACAATTTAAATTGCAGTTGTTCCTAGAGATGGAGTTTGTGATATAGCTTTATGCTTCTTGTAGAAATTCCCTTGGAGGCTTATTGACCTCCTGATAACCTCTCCTGCCCAACAAAGTCATTCTAGAATATATTTATTATGTAACAATCTATGTCTGACATTTACGCACATAGCTAGTCTTGTGACAATCAGTAGTGCATTGAACTAGTGTCCTCAGAAGGCAAGCTTCTTGGGCATGATTTCTGAAAAAGGCTCTGCTTGTCCCTGAGGATTGTTTTTTCCCCAGTTTGTTTTGTAATACACTTTTCTTTCATGATTGTATGGTTTGGTTCATATTTTTCTCCTTTCCATCTATATCTTGATATACACATAGATTTAGACATACAGAAACATGTAGAAAAAATGTGGAAGTAGATTTCGGAACCAGCAGCCTGCTATATTATTTGCATACATATAAACCTATATGTTTGCAAATTATGTTGACAAAGGAAGACTTATCTGCTTTAGATAGTGTCCCTATGTGTTCTCAAGAAACTGAATGATTTTCCTTCACTGATTTTCCATGTTCCAGAAGGCCATCAGCTATAGTGAAAAGTGCACTGCATTCACATAGGCAAACTGCAACAAATTCTTTTCCTCAACCCACTTTTTATGTTCCCTGTCTAATAATGCTGTGAAGAAAATAAAGAAAAATTCAGCCTCGCTGAGCCAAGATCTTTCATATGGAGTTCTCAAATCCTTGCAAAGTAGGCAATAGAATATCCCAAAACATTCATTTTGCTCACTGTAGTGAACTTAGTTTCCTCTCCAGATCAGGTTTGCAGTGACTCAATCCCAAGTAATTACAGAATATTAACACCTCTCTCTGTTTCCCATTTCTCCTGTCCAAATCCTAGGTGACTGCTCTGCCCTGATCCTTCCACTTGGCCAAAACAAAAGGCCTTCCCTGAATGCACGCAGTGACACATGACAAATTAGATGCACTGTCAACAAGTACTCTTTTAAATATACAGGGAAGAAACATCTGTCTTCTTCAAGCCTCAAGCCTGGCTGTTCTTTCCCCTGAGACACGTAACCTCTTGTGCAGCCTGAGCTTGCGGCCTCTGCTTGATGCTGACACAGAGGGGACTTGGGCTTGGGCTTAGCAGGTTTCCCTTGAAGTAGGTTTAGATTCTGGCTGCCAAGGAAATATAATCTGGAAAGGGTAACTGAGTGCAACCAAACATTTCTGAAACTTCTCCTAAATGTCTGTCCCTTATATGAGCAAATGGGTACCTATGTTTTTTAGAAATTGGACTTTAAAGAAGCTAAGGGATTTTTTTTTCCTTCTCTTATAAATTTAGTTTTTAACATGGCTGCTAAAACAATCTTTAACCCTGCTTTTTTATTTCTACTCAATATGATAGGTTGGTGAGTAGAATTTTGATTCTATTCTGTACATGGTCTCCTTGTATATTTCATCCCATATTTTTGAAATCCAGCCTGCTTTCATCCCAGAACAGAAATACTTTTGTCAAAAAGAATAAACACTTTGTTCAGTTGCTTGAATTCTTATTATCTGTAATATCTTTTCTTTCCAGTGACCAGGTATTTGAAATTGGAGTATTAGATATTTTTGGATTTGAAGAATTTCAAAAGAATACTTTTGAACAGGTAAATGTTGAATTTTTTTGCTGAATTTTTAATTAACCAGTCTTTTGATCATAATCTAAATCTACACAAAGGTTGACATTTTCTCTTAAATATTTTTTACCATTCTGCCTATTTGTGTGTGAATTACATCCATGTCTTTATACAGTGGTCTATACTTTTAAAATAATCTAGTAAATATCTATGATAATGATTTTGATGAAGGGTAGTATCAGCACTGAAAGACAAGTTGAGGGAATTGTCTATTTTCGTGCTTTTGGAAGTTATACTTCAAGTAGATCAATGAGTAGAAGGACAACACGCATAAATGCAAGAAAGATCAAAAGGTCTTCAGGTACCTTGAAGAAAAACTAGAATGAAAATGCTACATTATGCTCAGTGCCACTACTGGCAGATTCGCCTCTGAGTGACTTTACAACATGTGACTTTTCAAAAAACTGACTTGCATCCATGGAAAATAAGTTGAAACTTAGCTCTCTAAGTGTGTAAAAATCCATTTAAATATCCAACTTCCTTTAAGCCGTTTTACTACTTTCAACATTAGTCTCTGAACACCAAAGCTCCTGTGAATTACGTATTTCAGAAAGCATTTGTGACTCTACAGAACACACTGAGAGAGGTGTCTAAGTTATTGTTCAGTTGTTCATTCATTCTGTAATGCAGCAGAAGAAAATCAAAGCATAGAATAGAAAATCAAAGCATAGAAAAGAATAGAGATCAGCAGCAACAAAGGAATTGTTATTGTTTGAAATCAGAATTTGCTCCTGCATCCTCAATCCATTGTTTTGTAGCTCAGCTTCCTCCTTGTAGTGAAATAGAAGTTATAGAACCACATCAGTACAATTTGTATAGTTTTTTTACCTGTATATTTTTACATTGTATACCAATTTCCAAATGTTTGAAAGAACAAGCATGATGGATTTACCTCTTCCTTCAAAAGAGTGTGTAAGAAGGCAATAAAATATATTCCAGCTCCCCTATCACAATATTATTTTGCTGTTACAGTTCTACCTTACTTGAAGGTTTGCTGGATTAAGGACAGTCATTTTTTTCAGTGTAAATGCCTGCTTTGGGGGAAAATATAAAGTGAAAAATTTAAAACATTTTAACAGGCTGAATATATGAAAAAAAATCCGTAAAGCCTCCTGATTAATAAGGATAAAATATTCTATGCAAAATGGCTCTCAAAAGAGAGGGGTGCATCTTGGGGTTTACTGGTTATTTTCCTTGAACTCTGTTCTGCATTGTTGTTTTGTCATGAATCTCACATAAGATCTGCAATTACATCAGGAAATACCATGAATTCCAATTTTTGAGGTAAGTAATTTTCTGCTTAATGACTGCAGAGAATGCTTGAAGAAAAAATATAAGATATAAAGAAAAATGAGTAAAAAGTAATTTATTTTATGATTTCTGCATAGCAAAAATAATAATTTCAAAGTCAACTCTGCATTTTTATTTCATTTTTTTTCCTAAATAAATATATTTCTAGAGATACTTACTGTCCCTCCACCTGGACTGAATGCATTTTGTTGAATAATATTGAGTAATAATCTGAGTCATTATCTCAGAATCTACTTAACTACATTCCTTAAAAGATAGAATAGAGATGAGGGAATTGCAGAGTTCATTCTTATATGAACTCTGTAATGCAGTTAACATATCTGATTCCTGAAGTGATAGGTTGCAGTATCAATGAAGAGAACCACTTTTTATCGCCAAATGGTACAATGTAATCATGCAGACATACCCAAAACAGCCTGAACCTCAAAGCTGAAGCCGTCTAGCAATCAAGCCTAATTCCGTATTCTTCCTGGGCTCACTAACCCTAACAATAAACAGTCTAATTAGCCCAGATAGGGTCCTGATGCAAAACATTACATCATGTCTGCAAATGTGCCCAGTGCCAAGGCCTGTGTTTGCAGAATGTTAACATTAAATGCTACAGCCAGACAGAGGAGGAACCATAAAATTTATTTTTTTGTCAGATTTAGATAAGCATATTTAAAAATGGCATTATAAAAGTAATTTTTGGGAAAATGAACCTTTTGTTTCAAATTAGCTTATGATAAGGCATTCTTTGTGATACCTGTTTACTTGCTTTCTTGGAAGAAAAATACAACTTTTTTCAAGAAAAATTAAAACCTCCTGATTGCACAAAACTGGGGACATTCCAAGTAGCTGTATGAATTTTTCTGGTGCTTCATATCAGGTTAGTTGACAGACAGGCTAATATCATAATTAATAGAGCAATAAGATACTAAATCACATGTCAGTTTAAGCAATTCATTTTGATAAACTGTGTTTTAAGACAGAACAGTCATACTGTGTTTTCAGACAGACAGCAGCACATAAACCAAGTAGAATAACTTGTTTACTCCGGCGTATGTGTTGGAATGACAAGGCATTAGAGTATCGAAATGTCAAAGTCAAACAAAGGATTGGTCTAGGAATGACTCCTGAGCAACACAGGAAAATAGATGTCAAAGGACTGGAAAAGTAAGATTAATTATGTCTACACTAAGACTCTGATAACTTCTGCAGGCAAAACGATGTGACTGACAACTTGTCAGGGGAAAAGTCTTTTAGACAATTACAAAGAGGAAGGCATTAGAAGTTAAAAGACATCATTAAGTATCAATTTTTCTGTGTACTTGATGAGCATTGGTAAGCTCTTATTTTATAGAACTTGTGTGATATAGTATATTTATAAGAACAAAAATAAGACATGTAATTCTGAAATAACAGTAAATAAGTGTGTCGAATAAAGCAATAGTGAGTTGAGTTTCAATTTTTGGTATGAAATTCAAAAGCTGAAATTTAAGGAGCAGTGTTTCAAGAAGCCGCAGTCTGAAGGAGTCATTGCTGAGTAAAAACTGAAAACTTCTGAATTACCAGGACTTATTGAGTTACTGCTCATCAGCTGAGCTATGGTAAATTACTACAGTACACTTTTATCTAACCCCATTCCAATTTACAGTCACTTCCTAGAAGTGATCATTAGTTTGGGAACAGCATTTTCCTAGAGCAGCTGCATACCTGCTGTGCCAGAACAGCTTTGTATACAGCCGCACTGGAACATGCTCAGAAGTGAGCACAGATTTCTCTTTCCTGTTCTATACAGAAATGGCCTTCATTTTGTGGTAATTTCAGGAAACACAAGTGCTCTACCAAAAATAGCAGAGGCAGTTTTCAGTGTTAATCTTCAATTTTTTCTTAGGCTTCCCTGTTTTAGAGGGACTGTATTTGTTTACAGTTTAATTTGCACCCCTTTAAAAGTAGTAATATCTGCTTCTCTTCTAGCAGAATTTAAAACTAAGATCTAATTCATGGTTACTTTACAGCACAACTACAAACAGTACAGTCAAGGAATGCTACAGCCTTCATTATACCCTTATGCTAGTATATTTTTTGACCACAGACTGCCTGTACCATTTTCCCCCAACTGTTTCTAAGAAAACTGTATTATAGCAGAAGAATCAGACCTTAGAGTGCCAAGAGTAGCTTTTCTTCCCCCTGCAGAAAGTCAGGTCTTTCTGCAGAAATGGAGGTCAATAGTTGTGAAATCACAGAATACGCCAAGTTGGAAGGGACCCACCCACAAGAATTATTGAGTCCAACTCCTGGCCTTGTGCAGGACTATCCCCAAAAGTCACATCATATGCCTGAGAGTATCGTCCAGAGCTTCTTGAGCTCTGTCAGGCTTGGTGCTCTGAGCATTTCCCTGGGGGCCCTGTTCCAGGGGCCAGCCACCCTATCCCTGGGTGAAGAACTATTTTCTTCATAAAGAGCAATAATTCAGTAAAGTAAAATGGACCCATGTCATCTTCTCTCTCTGATATTTAAATCAAGTCGTAAACTGAAAAAAAAATTTCCTTCTTGCTGAATAACATGTTTAGCTCTTGCATGGTATTTTACCTCTGTAGGCCTCTTAAGTTTTGGAGAAGAAAGTATGCATATATTATCCTTTTTATAGGAAATATAAGTGATTTATCTGAATTAATACTGCAGGTCACTGGAACAGTCAAGTGTCTCTTGACTCTCATTCAACTCTACACCCATTAAAGTATGTGCACATTATCTGCGTGATGCAGTTGAGCTCTGGGAGAGGCACAGCTTCCGTGGCAGCTCCATGCAGCATATCCCTCGTGTTAGGAGCCAGCTGGCTCTGAGAGTGGAAAGCATTGTTGCCCCACTCAGGACTTTACTTCAGAGTCACTATGGTGAAGCAGAAGAGGTTGTAGAATGCAGCTGTGTTGAAATTTTTGCCTATGTCTGTTATTAGGTATGGTAGATTTTAACTTCTTAGTGTGTTAACTTCTATAGTTAACTCTACTGACACTACATGTTTGTCATGTAACCTTTCCTAACCAAAACAATCATTACAGATTATTTTATATTAAATTACATTGTCTTACCCATTAGTCTGCTTCTAACTATCCAAATGTAAGGTCACGTATCCTATTTTGAAGATGGATGGATATGAATAGAGAAAAGCTAAGTGATTGAGGTTTTCTATGCCCATTGCAGTCTCAGTGATAGCATATGGGAGCTCATGCACTCAGGATTTTGCATTTGGACAGTCTGAAAGAGCTTTTCAGTATTTTGTTTTATGGAGAAGAAATTAACCTTCTTTTGTAGAAGTAGACAATTGCTGGTGCACACTGAGCTCTGGTACTATGTAGGAACTTAATGCAGAACCTTTCAGTGCAGTTCCCAGTGCTGAGGTATTCCTTCCCCATCAGATGATCGATGATATTTATTGTGTTAATTCAACCTTTAACAAGGAAAAATAATGACGTATTTTTAAGTCAGAGTTTTTCTAGCTTCCGTGCATAGGAAGGTTTTAAGATCCTTGTTGTGAAACAGCAAGGACCAGCTGATCCTTGGCACCAGGGAGCCAGGGAACAGGAGGACACAAAGGACAGCCATGCCTTCCCTGATGGGCAACATCCCTGAGCATGGTGGTGCCCAGAGGCACGGCTGCTAACAGTGCCCGTCAGAAGTCAGATGGGGCTGGGAATCTGGCACAAGCAGCTGGAGAAAGGGCTGGAAACTGGCACTGCTGTGGTGTCACCTGGGACTGGCCCATGGGCAGGAATTGGGGGTACCAGGGAAAGCTGAGGAGGGCTATAAAAGCCTATTCCTGCCCTCAGGGTCCTGGTGATGTTGTGTTTTAATTTGTTCCTTGACTCAGTTCTGAGGATCTTACACTCTGCATGGCTTTTGTCATAGTATGCTCTTCCCTCTTTCTTCTCAGTCACTTTGGTCTTTTTCCTAGTGCACACATATTTTTTCCATTTGTACAGGACACTATTGTCTGTCCAGTGTTCCAGTCAGCCACTGGAAAAACACTATTACTCGGTATTAAAGCTGGTTATCACGTATCTGACATTAAAATGTGTATTTCTTTTTTCTTTATTCTTTTATGGTAGATGCTTTTTGGCCAAAAATAAAATAATTTATCTCAAACTGAGATTCCCAGCTCAGTTCAGTTTGGTGAAATGCTGCACAAGGACATTTATTATCTCATACCCTACTTTTCCACAGCAGCACCCCTTTTTATCCTACTTTAAAGTACCTGCTTTCTGGCCAGCATTATGAGTGAAAAAAATAATTTGGAAGTATTTCAGTTTCAGAAAAATGACAAGCTCTTTCAAGTAAATATTTTTGTTACCATATTTGTTTGCTTGTTTGTTCAATACTTTTATATGTACAAAATTAAGTGGGTGACTATTGCACCTTGTCTTGAAAAGTATCCCTTTTTCAAGGGGCTTTTCAGACCCTCCTTTGTGGAAGGCCTCTCAGGTGACAGCCACCTGTAATAAAGTTTTAATATAGCACTGGGTTTTCTTTTACATCATTTGGGGAACACACATCAGCTAAATGCAACTGACCCCAGAGGCAACATGGATTCCCTGTGAAACAAACATCTTCTGACAGAGGTAGAACTATGGATTTGTGTTGGAGCTGCATGGAGAGCATGAAATCTCTTTTAGATCCTGTTTGCCCTAAAAAGCAAAGGAAGAAATATTATGGGTTCTAGTTTTGTTATAAGTTCTTTAGAAATATTCTGATTGGTGCTACACATAAAGAAAAGGATGTTGAAATATTTGGGTAGCAGGTACAAAGAGGAACAGCAATCAAGATAATTCTGAAAAGTAAGTGGGTATCAATCTTAGGTTTAAAAATATTCTCTGAGTCTGACCTCAGGTAAAAGAAGTTGATTGTGCTTTTCATTATGTTAGAAATTACATTTTTGAGTAATGCTAAAGCACTTCCTTGCAGATTAAATATGTCATTGTAGCTTCATTGTCTCAGCCTATAACATACGGTCTGATAGATGTATTGGTATGACAGCTGTAAGCTTTACTCTGTGCTCTGAATATACATCCCTTGGGAGAGCTAATCCTACTGCATGACCAAAGGATGTAAATGAGCTTTCCAAAGGGTCTTTACATCCATCTTTCCCTCACTGATGGACAATCACCAAGTTTTCTTTTCACAAATTCATTTTTTGATTATGTTTTTTCAAATAGGCATAAGAGCAGGAAAAGTGAATAGAGTGAAAAGCAGGGAAATTTCATTAGTTGTAGGTGCTTTTCTGCCTTCAGTACAATTTTTGTATTCTACCTAAATTTTAATTTAGACTATGCTTAATAGCACAAACTGGTCAAATGTGGTAAAAGAAGAGAGATCAAGCTAACACTGTTTAATGTGATGAATACTTACTGCTTTTACAAATGCCACAGTATTATTTTCTAAAATCTACATTTTGGATGATGCTGTGAGTTGTTTTTTTTTTTAATACTTAAGCAAGAATCTTTTTTCTTCTAATTATATTATAAAAGAACTTTTTAAAGAAGACTTGTGCAAATATATAGTGTGGGTTTTTTCACTGAGACATGATAGTGGGTTAAGATTAGAAAGAAAGACTAGTAGAAAGAGACATACAGAAGAAACATAAAATGGAGCCCATGAGATACGTGAGAAGAACAGTTTAACAGTCTTTAATGACAAGAAGTACTATGGCTATGTTAATTACTTCTGCAATGTAAAACAAATATACAGTTTTTAAAGGTATTCCCCAAATGTTTGGTTTAGGTAAAAATTTTTTTTTTGTTTTATTTTTTTGGTTTTGTTACTGCTCTATTTACATCTATTCTTCATGGGTGAAATTAAATACATGGTTTTTAAAATAGTGTTCTATGAACTTTTCAAATCTTTGGACAGAAAATACATTATCATTTCATATAATACCAGATGAAACAAAAGAAGTTGGATTATAAGGCTGATTTACTTAATTTTCATCCCATTTCTATATTTCAACTGTTTTAACTATTATGTCAACTGGTGACAAGCTTTTAATTTTAAATATTCATTTTATTGCCCTTTCCTAGCGGGTTGTCTAAAACACTGTAATGGAGAAAGATAGGATCAAAATGTCTTGCTTTCCAGCAGTCCCTGGCTGGTCTGGTTCTCATTCTGCAGAGCTGTTACTCTCAACCACTGTTAGAGAGAGCAGTTTGCAGTTTCTGTAAGTGCTTATGCTTGCTTTCAGGTCGGTTTGCAGTACCTTTCTGTCACAGTGGCAAGTCTGTCAGTCTGAATACACTGTTGCTTATGTTCCTAAGAAGCACCCCAGTGTATGCTATAATGCATTGATGAGTAGAATTTAAAAATATGGGGTTTTGCTTTACCATCTAAGCATGCTATGTATAAATGTTTTATCAAAATACTTTTCCTTTTATTTTGGTGCTTAAACCCACTGCTATTTATCACATCTTTTGAAGACATGTCTAAGACAGTCTTTCCCTTCAGCTCAAATTGTGTAGTTCGATAATTTTGCTGCACAATCAGTTTCTCAAGTACTTTCTTCTTTTTTTCTTTTTTGTTTTTTTTTGTTTTATTTTGTTTTAATGTATTTTAAGAGAGTGATTCAAGATAAAAAGTAAGTTTGAGTTTATAGTAAAATATACCCGTGTAAAGTTAAATGACCTGGTTCTCTCTGTAACTCATCTGCAAACAAAGGAATACACAGCATGCATCATTTTAAGGCTTTACTGTGTCCTGCAAAGTATAAGCTTGTCTGCCTTATAACATAATGTTAAGAATCTTTTGGAAAGATTTTGTAATTAGAATTAGAATTCCAAACGTGATCAGTAAAGAACATTTTGCCTGCCACAGCACTAAAAATACCTGTCTTTTCCATTAAAAAAGTAGATAGTATAAGTCAATTGTATACTTCCATTGTTAATAAAATGAGATAACAATCTGAATCTTTATAAATCCCACTTTAAAAATATGTCTTTTGTCTGCACTCTCATGCATTGGTAAAGTCAGTTAATAATAGACATTTGGTTGTAAAATGGGGTTTTGTCTTATTTCTTCTTACTGTTATTCACACTAGTCTATTTCATTGTATAGCAAGTGCAAGTTGACTATGCTAACAGGAGGTGCTAATGGAAAATTCAGGCAACTATTACCCATTACTTGGGTTCTCTTCCCTCATCTAAATGTTAAACCATGTAATTTTAGGATTGATCTAAATACTTCATACTTTTTAATATGACTTGCTGGTGGAATTGCTTTTACACGCTTTATTCATGAAAGGTACAGTTTATGGCCAACACAAATATGTGACTAGGTTAGTCCAAAAAGAGACTTCATGCAAGCATTCCGTGCATCATTCCTCATATGAAGTGTTCTTCCAACCTTTTAGAAGTTTCTGTTTTCTTAATTTCTTAGTCATAACTAGTATAGCATTGGAGGAGATTTTGGAATTTCCTGCTACAATTTCCATTCTAATGTCAATAAAATAGTTAAAACATTTATTCCACAAGGTTATTAAATATTTACCTAGTTTTGCAGGTGAGCTTTGAATAAAATACAAAAGGACACAGAATAAGCTGATATAATTCCCACCTGTTTTTAATTGAAAATCAGATTCCTGTGAATCTATGTAGTTTGCAAAACTGGCACTATACCTCCTGTAGGGCAATAAAAAAAAATTTGAGAGGCTTCTACATTATTTATCTCTCCAAACTTTGAACTTTTCTATTGAGCACCATTTTCTTTCCAACCTTCCCTTAGAACATCTATAAAATGGAGAGCAACACTAGTAAAATCTCCCTACATATTTTACAATGTGTGTTTGGGTAAAACAGAATAAGTTCTTCAGAGGCTGCTTTGGACTTCAGTGACATTATATGTGGAAAGAGTTTGAATGTCTTTGTTAACGCTGAACTAACTACAGAGTCCGGATCTTAAATAAATATGTAGTCATTTTTTTTCTAAAAACACATTACATTTGTATAGGCTTCCTGAATATAAAATGCAGAAGAGTATTTCATGTACCAATTTATAAATAGAATTACCCTACTTCAATCAATGGAATTAGTGTAAATTTTTACTGTATTTGATAAGGCTGGTATTTGATAATAATTTTGTGGAATTCACAATAAACTGTGCAGGCAGAAATCTGTGTATTCCCAATTTAATAGTAATAGCTGTTAAAATATAAAGTTCCCTAGGGTCTTGCTAAACCTATGATCTACCAAGAGATAACATATTGCGGATTGACATTTCATCAAATTCAATATTGCATGTGCAGTAAAACCTACATCAATGAATTATCGAGTAAACTTCTAATACTCATTTTTATTTCATTTTAAAATAGCTGTGTGTCAACATGACCAATGAGAAGATACACCAGTACATCAGTGAAGTGCTTTTCCTACAAGAGCAAGCAGAATGTGTCCAAGAGGGAGTTGCCATGGAAACAGTGTATTCTCCTGGTAACCATACTGCAGCCTTGGATTTTTTCTTTCAGGTAGTTTCCAGATCCATTTTACAGCATGGATACTTATACACAGTCTTTGAAAAGTTTTCCTTGCATTTTTTCATTTATAAATCATCAGACAAGGTTATGGATTCAAAGAGACCACAGCTCAGGGTCTAACAGAGCTTAGTAAGAGTCCGCGGCCAAAGAAGGTGCAACAGAAACTCCTTGCCTGCACTGATTAACATGCAGCATCTGTTTATCCTGGCATGTCTATAATGCAGTCATAGGACTGTAAAGTGTCTCTTCTAGGCCTGACAGTTTCTTTAGTACCTGGAGCTAGTTTCTTGAGTAGAACTTCTAAAAAGGAAGTAACTTCATCAGTTTCCTAAAAGATTGTCAATAGCAACCATTTTTGGCAACTGAAATATTGTTCCCTACATCTCTTGTAGAATTATCTGCTGTGTGCAGCCTTGAACTCTTATCAACTTTTTTTTTTCTTGAGATGATATGGGTTTCTGTTTACTAAATTGCTAGCTGTGGTACTCTACAAGGAACAACTGAAATTCTATTGCTCCTGTGTAAAATAAGAAAATTTTGGTTTTCATTTCAGAAACCATCAGGCTTTTTGTCAGTGCTGGATGAAGAAAGCCAATCTGTTTGGTCAGTGGAACAGAGTCTTTCTAAACGCATTCAGTCTTACTTAGATACATCAGATACAAATGCAGTATATTCCTCCACAAAAGATGGAAATGGTAACCTTGCCCCAAAGGATCTGGGCTCCACCTTCACTGTTATGCATTATGCTGGGAGGGTAAGTCGTTGAATGATCATTTCCATGCAGTTAATGAAAAAAGTAAACAACCAAGCAAACAAAAAAATTACATAGCTTCTCCAACTCTTGTCTATAAATAACAATTCAGTATCAAGTGTTAAATTTTCAGAGAACTTAAAATCTCAATGCAATATCTAGTGTATAAAATCTGTAGCCTATATCATAACATGCAGGATGCAGGCTGCCTAATTCTGCCTCCGAAATTCTATCTTCACTGTAAGTATTTAATGTAGAATGAGGTGATTCAGATTCCTCAACATAAATGTTTAATGCCATTTGAGTTGGTTGTCACTTTGCCTTCAGATGTTGTTCCAGAATGGTACAGGTTCCCTGTAGATCCTCTGCTATGTATGTAGACACCTGGGACACCAGCATGCATCTGGTAAAAAAAAAAAATCAAAAACAACCCCCCCACTTTTTTGTTAATACTCATAACATTTTTTTTATCCTACAAAAGCACAGAACGTGCTAAGTGTCTTTCAATATGGCTGTAAAATAAGATGAATATTTTGCATTCCTCCTCCTGCAGTGTTCACAGGAAAAGTGTAATCAATTCTTTTAAATAGATCTCTTACCCTTTTTGTCCAATACTTCATTTTCACATGGTCTCCACCACCACTCACAACTCAAAGCAAGCAAATTAGGTATGTGTTAAAAGGGATAATATTTTTTTTTAGATAATCTGACAGATTGGCCCCTATGTGATTAATCTGACATGCTGCTACTTTTCTCTATTCAAAACCTCATATTTGAAATTAGCTAAGGAACATAAATTGTATGGGTAAAATACAACAGGGGGTCTTAGTTATCACTTTTCCAAAATTGCCATTGAAATCATGTGAGAACATAGACTGAAGACTGCAGAAATCAGTCTTTAAATCTGAACAACTTGTTCTGTGTACTTTCACACTTTTTAAGCCTTATACAGATGATTCTATGAGATATCCATGCATTGATGGAATCCCTCAGAAGCCTTGTGCATAGAACATTTAGAAGCTACTTATCTACTATGCTTCAAAACAGCCACACTGTGATCGTATACACTGCATTGTTTATAAATATAGCTAAAAGTGTTATTAGTTGATGACTTTATGTAGTAGGTCACTTTAAACCTGAGATCTCAGTAAAGTCTTTTATCAGGCAGAACCTGGCTTTTTCAGTATCTAGTGGCAGCACATGATACATACCTAATCACTTCAGAAGCCTCCATGAAAGGGACATGGGAACTGCAGGTTCTTCAGTATAATCAGACAACTGACACCTGGATGCTCTTCTCTTTACCTAAACAACAGATAGAAGAGATGAGTTTAATGAGGAAGAAATTGGGCAGCTATGATAAAGTATTTTGATTGGAATGTATATTACAATTCTAAAAAAAATGCAGTATCTTTCTCCTGTTTCCTTCACATGATTTTCTGAGTAGCAAATGCAGGAGGTTTATCTGGTATGCTGCTAGAAATTCAGTTTAGATTCAGAAGGAAGTTCTTAGTGGTTGCTAGGGTAAGAACACCAGAAAAATAACTAATCCATGCTGCTAAAGGTACTGGATGACACACTTTTTGCTATGATGAATATTTGAGGTAGATTTATGCTGTTGAACACCCAGTCAGTCAACTATTTGTAGTGTGTACTCATATAATGTGTGTTCAATACTTGTCTCCAAGTCACCAGAAGCAGACTTGCTGGCTCTGTCATATGTGAGGATAGCATTGTGTGTCCTGAGCTCTGTGTAACAGATGAGACATTGGCATAAGCATGCTTAGGCTTCTTTAACTAGATTGGGATCTTTTACAGCAGTATAGGTGCAGAGAGGTCTATTTTGTGGCTCCTCATTTGGAAATGAAGCCTTTGGAAGTCCTAAGTTGTGTTCTGATGCAAGCAAATTTGTTCCTGCCCATTGTTAGTAATGTGGTAATTATGGAAAGGATTAAGACTATTTGGTTAGTGCTTAAATTCCTAAACTAAATACTCTGAATAACTCTCAGGAGGTTCTCCTTTCATCACAAGGCCTTCTACTTAGACTCAAGTTATTGCCAAAGTTCAGTGGTTTGAATACCTCCACTACTGGGACATTTCAGCAGGAGTGTGAGGACACAGTGGTTAAATAACAGTACAGCAAAGAACTGGCCATGAACTCCAGATGTCTAATTTAATTTATAAGCTTTTTTTCCCCCTGCTTGTTATATAAGTACTTTTTGATGCAGTTCTGCTTATAGAAATTTATCACAATAGCTCAAAAAGTTTCCACACCCCAAAACCTGACATGGAAGTAGCAGCAAGGCAGCTGCATTGAAATCACAAGCAGAATAATAAGGAAATGTTTGTCTTATTCTCTGAAGAAGCATTTGAAAGATTTTTTAAGACCAACATTTCAGGTTCCTAGTTCTGAAGGTTCAGCTGTGAGTGGTAAAGAGGGCACTTTTCATTAACGTGTGTTTTAGCCTTGCGTGGTTGTTTAGATTTGGTGTTATAACATAGACACTTGGTTTGACCTTTTCCTAATAATAGTAATGACATTTAAATAAAAGCACGAACAAATAGACAGCTCTCCAAGTAATGTAAATTCACACATTCTTTTGAAGTCAATGGAGATCCTTTGATTTACATTGGCAAAGGAACTATTCCAGACAGTCAGGTTGTTCTTTGCATCCTTACAACAGTAAAATGTTTGGCCCTGCCAAAACAGAAAAGTTGTCTTGCAAGTGCCTAACTCTCCTTACTTTAAGAGTGATTGAGAAAAATCCTTAAAGACACTTGCATTTTCGACATCTTGTGGAACTGTTATCTAGCTATCATAGACTGAAATTTCTGATTATTTATGATATCTATTTATATAAACTCTAATGATAGAATGACTGTACTAAATGACAAAAATTGGGTTCATTCTGAGATTAATATGTCTTCGTAAGTCGGTAAATTGAATATGAAGAACTAGGATTTTAAAACTGCTGATGCTGTTCTTTAGATTGTGCTATTACTAAATTTAGTAGCTTTTTACAGAAGTCATTTATGATTTATGCTTTATAAAAATTGTTAATGGATCAGGCTTTTAAATATATCAGGATTTACTGGCACTCAAAAATAAGAATTTCATATAGAAAGTAGCAGTATAGTTTGGCAGGTTCTGAGAGACATTTTTATAGTGTGATATCAATTAAATGAGTCTAAAGTAAGTGTAGTGCAATCTTTTTGTGCATTGTTGCCTTCAGAGACATCCAAATTTAAAACAAGGGGGCTTATTTTGTTCTCACTTACTTCACTTTTTCACTGATTGTAGCTCCTTTAACTTGGTAAAGCTTCTCATTATTTACATGAGTATAACTGAAAGATGAATCAGACCCAAAGGGTAGAGAAAGATGTACCAGTAAATTGTGTCAGGGAATTGAACATGAAAATTTTCACTTCTAGGATTAATCATTTGCATTCAGGTGATTTGTCTAGGCTGGCAGTTGAGGAGGAATTCACAGTGAATGCAGACTTCATGTTAGAAGGTGAATCAGACATCCTGCTTTCTCTAGGTAGCAGAAGTTGGAACCACAATGTAGTTCACAGCCAATGTGAAAGTGCTACTACTCTGGGTCATCTAAAGAACAATAAGAGAGCTAATATTCTATGTTGACCTTGATATGAACCTTTTATGACCCTTGTATTTTGGGCTCTTCTTCAACAGTACTGTGTGTCCAGAATGAATTGGGTTCACTTCTTTACTCAGGCATTGACACACTTAAGAGTAGCGATTTTAGCAACTTAGAAGTGCAGTTACATTGGAAAATGTAGTTGTTAAAAGTCTTCCTCACTGAAAAGACCTACATTGATGCATTTAATTGGAATTGACAAAGAATATTTTATGAACAAAACTGGTATCTCCAGCTTTATATTATGAGAGAATTACAGCTGATACAGATGTGTCCATGAACTTTTAAACACCTCTAATATGTTCATACCTTAAAATTTTGTGTCAGGGTACTTCCACTATCAACTCTTTTTGATTGATTGTAGTCATGAATTTTCAGGTATTGCCCATTCCCTTAAGTTTTATGCTCAGAAGTTTTTCCTAAGACTAAACATGCTATATTATGGATTGAAGCATAATGATCCTTTGACTATACCAGAAAAAAGAAATACTGAAAGAAAAAGAGAAGAGATACTGGGTCAGAAGTAAAAACAAAACAAAACAAAACAACAAAAGCAGAAAGGATGAAGTTGAAGTGAGATGAAGAACACATATGAGGCTCAAAGTAACATGTAAGGGAAAAAAAAACAAACAAATAATTTGTAATCCATACTTGGTTTTCTGGATGAAGCAGTATTTTGATAAAATCTATGTGTATTATATCATTCTGAGAGACCTTAGATTTTTTTCTTATTTTCTTGACTGTTTTGGAATGAAAAAAAAGGGAAAACAAATATGCTCAAGTTAACTCCTGCACATGGAAGAAATCAGCACAGGGGTGAGTTTTTTAATGGAATCTGAGAGTGAATACTGTATTACACAAATATGACACAATGATCCAGCGGAAGAAAGAAAATTAATTTTTCCTCATTTCATTTGAATTTCACTATTATGCCTGCAGAGCATTAAATCTGTCTTTTTCTGCATGGGCAATATGATACATTGCTCATGAACACACATGAACATATGCTTAGCAAAGGCCACCGTGAGCATTTGTAGTTTATCTTCCCAAGTATTTTACTTTATCTCCCAGTTTTAATTTTACAGCTGAACAGAATCCTACAATGCCTTGACATATTATAAGTCTTTTCTAAGAGCTATTTAATGTCTTGGTATCTGAGTGCTGTAAGACAAAGAGCTTATCGGTTCTGTTCAGACAGGAGGTAAAGAATGATTTAGGGTTTTTATGACTAAAAAAAAAATTCTAATGGAAGACTTTATCTGAAGGTTGTTAAACACATTGCCCTGAACGCTGGCAGTCTGATCTCTTCTGGAAACATTCTGCTCATCCGGGGCATTGCTTTGTTTCTGATGCCTACCACAAACATGGGTGTCCTCAGGTGCTTCTCACAGAGACTGCCTGGCAGCACCGTGAGGGAAGAGGCACACTGGGTCCACACTGCACCTTGCAAGCTGGCCTTGAGGGGGTAAAGTGATTTATAGGTGCATCTGATCATCACTGAAGCTATACTAAGACTCTCTAATTCTGAATTTCTAGGTTCTTTTATTGATAACCTTAATATTCGCATTGCAGGCTCTCGTGTAATGAAGGGCTTCACATGAATTATATCTTTGAACTGTAGGATGTACCAATAGCTGTGATTTTTGAAGAATAACATTCCCACCATTGAACTTTCTCAAGGAGACAAGATTTTTTATTATTTAAAATTTTATGAAAGAAATTATGTGTTGATAAGTAAATCATAGATGTATTGTCTTAGCACAGTGCCAAGAGACACAGCTTTACTAATAGTGGTATTTAACATACCAGTACTTGAGATAATGAACTATTTTTCTCATTGTTCCTGTAATCTGAATAATAGGTTGTCATAATTTAAGCTTTTTGCAGTTTAAATTAAACTTGAATTTACAAATGAGATAAGCCCCATGTCACTGTTTGCCTTGCAACACTTTTAGTACTGTAATAAACCAATCAGAGTTAAAGACCAACTGTTTTGCTCTATAAACCAGTGCACATAACGTCAGTTAAGTGCAGATCAATGTCTGTTCCATTTCTCAGGTATATGCATTTCAGAAATACCTCTCAACTATCAGATCACCTTCACCAAGGCAGTCTTCTCTGAAATGCCAGGCAGACTGGGAAACTGAACCTCTAAATCAAAAGACAAAAGGAGATGGATTAATCAATAAGGATGCTTTCATTTTCTCTGTTTTTTCCCCAGTCTGAATCCCCAGACTTAACAATCAAGTCAATCTAGTCTAATCTATAGTACTAAGACCTGTAAAGGTTACTTAACAGATTCTGGTTTTCATGCAGACAAGAGAGTCATGCTTTTTTTTTCTCTTCTCTCTTTCTTTTTTCCTTTAAGCAGACTTGATTTAGGACTTTCACTTACAGGAAAAAATGATAAAGCACTTCCCCCCATCCTCCTATTTTGTTTCTAAATATCTGCTTGTTTTAAAAGCTTACTCTATCATAGTGGTAGGATAAGTAAGACTTTACAGACTACAAAATTATTTAGTTCACTCATTGCTTAACAGACTTGTTTTGGGAGTTTGATAAGCCCAGAGACCATTAAAAAATGGCACATTCAACATATCACTCACATTTAAGTACTGGCAGAAAATTGGCAACTACAAATGACTCTGAGCACTGAAATTGTCCTTGAATGTGTTCTCAAAAATTTCTCTTTTGCTACATGAACTGATTATGTTCTTATTAACTAAAATTGATAACACATGCAAAACCGTAAATGTCTGAGTTACATTTTACTAACTAAAATAATAAAAATTTTCCCTTTTAACTGTGAATGCAGCCAAATCATTCTTAATATTCCAGGTGACATTTTCCTAGCTTGTTTTAGAGTTCCTGACTGATCTGCTATTAACCATGAGTGCTTTTGGCGTATCAAAAGATATGAAAACTATTTACAAAAAAAATATATTTTAAGGAATTGATGAGAAATACATGTTAAGGTGGTCCTGTTGATAAAGTATATTGGGAAATCCAGTAAACTTAGAGAAAATCCCATACCCAAGTCAGATGTTATGACAGAGTTTTTCCTAAATATTCAGGACTAGATGAGCATTTGGCCATCCCTGTTGCCACTGTGCTTGGGTTAAGCGCTCTTCCTTTCTGACCTTAAATTAAGAAGGAAAGCGAATTTAGCCCCTTTCTTGTTTTAATCTCTTATAATGAAAAAGAATGCAGTGTGGAACTGCACACTATTTTCTTTTTTTATATATAATTAGTTCAACTCTTCAGACAGTATCTAAAGATCTTATTTCCTGTGGTTAACACAGACACATAGGTTTGCATATTGTCTACCCCAAAGAGTTAATCATGTAAAGCCAGATACAGCAACCAGCTGCAATAAATAGAAGTGACAGTAAGGAGTACATTTCATAATACTGGACTCATGAGCTAAATGAGTGCACATTTCCTGTCTGAATCATATAATTGTTTGGATTTTGTCTCCCCAGAATAACTATCCACTGTGCTTAAGTGTCAACCAGTGCAGAGGTCTGTCCAGGTTTACTTTAGAAGCCCAGTGGAAGAAAACTGAGAGAAATATATATGTGCTTTGGGTGGTATGTAGTTAGGCATCTCTGATGAGGGCAGGATTAATCTAACAAAATTGGCAGCTAGAAGAGGCCTTACTTCTTTTTCTGTGGGTCTGACAACGAATATGGAACCCCAGAGTGTCATTTCACTAAGTCAGTTTTCATGTCTTTAGGCAGTGAATTAATTTACCAGGTCTATGGGAAAACTGTTAGAGAGTTAGCAATTTCTTCATAAAAGGGAATTCTCATAACTTTTATGTATTTTATTTGATATATGTCTTATGAATATAGTTCTAGAAGTTGATGATGTATTATACAGCATCAATACTAAAACTTCTGCCTGTTTCAATCGAGGCACTTAATCATAATATAGTATCTCCCACTGCTATACTTACCAACTCTTCCTACCAATAATAACTCTCTTCTAATTTACCCAAAACCCAAGACACTCAATTAGGAACTGGCATTATGGATTTGTCAAATAAGTTCTGTTAATTACCTTTTATGGACCAATATGGTAGAACATTTATATTAAGTACAGTAAAAGCACTGAAAAGTATACTTAAATTATTCTAATAGTTTGGTAACTATGTTGTATGTTCTTAGGAAATGCAATTAGAAAAATTACATAACATTGCATCTGTCATGGAAAAGAACCATAACTCTATTGTTATACCTTTTCATGTCAGATGCCATGTTAATTACATCATTTGACAATTACTCACTCTAGCAGATTATACACATCCAAGCCATATAATCACTTTTGTGAGTTAGATAACATTGAGTAATTGTCAAATGCCCCAATGGAAAATTAATGCACTGATTAGTATTACTAATCTTAATTATATATTTACAGCTTTATTAAATGTCCAAGGATAACATTTCCCCAAATCCCTAAAAATATTAGGATATAGATTCAATTAAAAAAAAAAAAAATTAAAGAAGGCTTTAGATAGTAACATGGTCCCAAGGTAAATGGAATCAAACTGTATTCTAAGAAGTTCCCATTAAGTACCTGCCTAATCCTGGAGGTATAGCAATCTATAATTTTCTTCCTTTTCAAAAATTCCCTTTGGGTTCTACTAGTCTGCGACTCAGGGCTATGTATATCTAAAGCCTATAAATTAACTAGTTGTTTTTCTTCCATCCCCATACAAAGTTTAAAAAAAAAAAAGCAACAACTGGGGTCAGTGACTGCTTTCTTGTCTCAGTCCCCTTTTTATGTAGTGTCTTCGGGGATGGGTTCAGTGTTAAAACAGATATTTAGTTATATTACTTCATTTTGGATATACCCTCAAGACTTCTGGCTAGAGGCTCACCTATTGCTCAATTCCCAGAGTTCCCACCACATGTTAGAGTTTATCTGCACTCAGATGACAGATGTAGTGACAATCCAACTGTCTGTTCTTGAAATCATGACATCAGGCCATTGAGGTGATCCGAAAGCCTTATGTGCATAGTCATTAGAAAGGTAAATAGGATTTGTATATAACCTATTGACTGAACTCGCCTCCCAAGGACATACCAATCATTGGAACTTGCCTTGAGTGTGAGCTGGGACTCAGATTGCTCCGTGAGTGTTTCGTCATCGTCAGTGTGAGCAGTTTCCCATTGACAAGCAGATCTGTGATCTGGGAGTGATTTTCTCATCCTACAGGGAAAGTGATGTTTAGGTCACTGTCTCCTGCTCTACAGTACATTTTTGACTCAAAGTCTTTCATTGTGGAAATATTTTGCAATATCTGATGAAATTGTGTGTACTTGCAGAGGCACACAATGTTCAACTTCCAGTTCTTCTAGTTAATAATGTTGGCGCTGATAAAATGTCAAAGGACACTACTTGGTGCCAGTCTTTAACTGCTGAGTAAAAAAAAAAAATATAGCTTAATTTCTGCTGCTTTAAGATCTTTAAAAGATGCATTGGTCCTGACTAATGATGTCACAATATTTTATTATAGGTTACTTATGAAATTGCTGGTGCGATAGAAAAAAATAAAGATTCCCTTACACAAAATCTCGTATTTCTAATGAAAAGTAAGTAAATGATTTTGCAATTGCTGTTGTTGTTAGAAATCAAGACATTATGACTTGTCTTTAATTTTCATTTTAGTTGTAAGAGCTGTTTATATATATTTTATTCATACTAAAAAGAAAAATCCCCCTCATCTTTATGAGGTATGTATGGATTGTTTGAAATTTGCTCTAATTTTGAATGCTTTTAGAATTCATGAATATAGAACTTCGTCATGTGATGTGATGTGATATGATATGATGTATCGAACAAGAAGATAGAGTATGATAGATGAGAATGACTTATGGAAAACAATGTGTATGAATTAAAGCAAAAATAAAACCCAGGAAATAGGGGGAAAAAATTAGGCACCCAAAATCACAGAGGCTGCAGTGGCTGCAGAGGCTCCACTGCTTGAGAACCTTTCTAAAAGCAGGAACTTGTGGGTGTTCTTATGTTTTTCACTGAATAGATATAAATGTCCATTGAAATGCAAAATTAAATGCCTTTCCATGTGTATGTTGTATAATTATGCCTTGTAATAATAATGCAAACAAATGTATTAACTAATGATTCATAAGTGGATTAATTTAAACCTATATAATTTCCCTCTTCTGTGAAGAAAAAGAAAACAATTTCCTTCCAGAAATGTCAGTATAACAGTGTTATTTGTCTTCTCTTCAACTACTGCAGTGTCTTTCATTTAATATATTATATTTCTACAGAGGTCTTTTGAAGGTCATATTTGTCTTCCAAATCAACCTTGCTTTTATAATATATTAGGGTATAGCAATTTTACTGTAAAATTAGCCAAACTCCCTAGTAAAACAGTTGATGCCTTTTAAAGGCAAACAGTGTGCATTCAGAATGAAGAAATGGAAGAAGTGGTCTTGAATATAGCTCTATTGATTGTAGTTTTAGAGGCATTCCAGTTCTCACTACTTGGAATTTATATGATAATGTGCCAAAGAGTCTAAGAAGGTATGGCAACTTCCAGTACATTCTACAAGAAAGAGCATTCTTCCATTCTCTTACATAGTCTCCTTTTGCACTTTCATTGCCATTTTGTGTAATCAGCTATGCAACTGTTAAAAGGGAAGAATGGAGAATGGGATTGGACATAAAAGGTTTGATATGCTGAGAGTGAGTGTATATCCAACTGAGAAGTCATAATAGTAACAATTATAAGTAATGGAAAAATTCTGCATGCAGAATATTTACAAACATGTAAGTCATTTAAGGGCTACATTCCTTCTTTTTGAATTTCCTTAGGCTTAAAATCTATTGATTGGCAGTGGCATATTTCCCTTAGGGTCGGTTTCATAAGTTGTGTAGATGTATGACTTAAGTGCATGTTTCCTTTGATTTTTATTGAATTTAGTTTCCTTAATCAAAACTTTCTTTAGCTTTTATGCCTTTCCCAATCCTACTTATTATGTTTATCATATATAGGTTGATGTCCACTGACTGTACTGAAATAATTTCCATGATTTGCTTCAAAGTCTTCCTCATAATTTTAATGTGCTTGTTAAGTAAGGAATAGTAATCTCCACAGAAAAAGAGAAACAAATCTATTACAATTATGCATCTGTTAATATACATTTAGAGAGTTAATAAAGAGAAAACTGAAGATCTTTACTTGTTGTGCTAAATAATTATTTGTGATGCTTATCTCATTCACCCTTCTGGCTTTTGTGTGTTTATTCATATGGTGGTTGTAGCAAGAATTCAGGATGCATAAGGATGTATCCCACAACAGGTTCTTAATCCTTGTTGGTGCTGTGTCAGTTCAAGCAGCATTTAATTACCATGTTCATCTTAAAAAGCCTGTGACCAGAATCCCATAAAGGATAATTTGACCTACATTAGAATAAAGTACTATCTGTCTTAAAACTCAGATTTTTTTACGTTTAAAAACAGCTCTTGGAATTCTGCTTATTTTTATGAATATTAATTTTTATGGCATTGGCTTTTTTACGTAAACATTTTTAAGTGTGGTCTTAATGTAGAGAAACATGGACCCAATTTGTTACAGTTACGTCCTTCACCTTACATTTTGGGGGTTTTTTTAATCACTTATGATACTTTCTGTGTACGTAATTCTTTAGTGCAATGAGTGTCCATAATTTATTTCTGTCAAGTGCCTTGATTGTTTCTAAATACTACATGTTAAGAAACTAATTGCAGAACTCACCTCTTGCATTGCTTTATAGGTGGATAAATTGGGAGTCTGTAATTGAAAAAAAATCAGAGGCGATGATCAAATAAGTAATTAAGTTTAGACAGATCACAGTCTGAAAGGTTTTGATTTATGTCTTCTTTTTGTTCAGCACAGGACCTAAATATGTTTAAAAATATTGTTATTATCTTTAGATATTGAATGCTCATTGATAACTAATATAATACAATCATTTATTATTTTGTCCATTTGTATTATATTTACTGATTTAGTTCTCTTTTACTGTATGTTAGTTTGCTTCCAAATACTATATATATAATTTTCTAACTTCTCTTTTATCTTCATGCATTCCTTTCTTATTTTATTTCCAGCCAGTGAAAATGTAGTCATCAATCAATTGTTCCAGTCCAAACTGACACAAACTGGATCACTTGTTCCTCCATATCATTCCCTTAAAATCAAAGGATGTAAAGCAGCTTTGCTGAGTAAAAAACCATCTGTAGCCTGTGCAAGTGGAGAAGCAAAGAAATATATTGAGATCAGCAAGGTGAGAATTTAGGACTCTTTCTGCTCTTTGCTCCTTGAAGATTTTTCTGTTATTTTGTCATTTCTGAAATCCTCTTGTTCTCTGCTTCCTTCTCTGTAGTCATTAAGCTAAAATAATTTAGTACTTAATAACAACACTAAACAGCAAAGGTGAGAACAGGTTCTAATTTAGCAACATTAATAATTATGGTTTGAGAATCTATTTCCTAGACTCTTTCAGCAGAAGGTTGGACAAGATGATGAGGTCCCCTCACGCCTGAATCATTCCATGATTTCATGGTCCCAGGGCTTAGCAGTGAATGCAATATTGCTGACTTTTTGACTGTATAGAAACACTTCTTTGTTTTGTCTCCTTGACTGACTTTATGATGAATAGTTGAGTAAATTAAGACATAGAAAGTGCAAAAATAAAACTTGAATGCCTTTATTGTGTCAACCTGAGAATATTTGTGGTTTGCAAAAGACAATTTGTGTGGTTTTGTGTGAAGAGCAATCCTTTACATTTTGTTATTTTAAATGGTCACTTATGTATAAATTTTCTGAGTCAATCTGAAATCAAATCAAACTCTCCATTTCTGAACTTGTCTCTTTTCCTGATAGCTAGACTAGCCAAAAAAAGTTAAGAAAAATAAAACCAACCAAACAACAACAAACCACAACCGAAAACAAAAGAGGGAAGAGTAAGAGGGAAACTTTGGAGACTATCAGAAAATTAATTGTTCATGTCACATGGATCATCTCTCTTTTGAAGAGAAATCATTTGATTTGGGAGTCCATTCATGAAAGAGCTTTGGAATTCCTCCTTCTTCCAGAAAAGAAGGAAGCAGTTCTCATAATGCATTAGCTGTCTTGCCAGGCTTCTTGAATCTTTGAATCTATTTTTGGCTTACAGCTGCATAAAATTGATTCTGTCATGGAATTAAGGAGCCTGCTCTCATGTGTCATTATGGAAGGCTTTATGCAAGTACATCCATAGAATAGCAATGAGACTTTCCCCCTGCTGTTTGCAGCATAATTCCTGACTACTGTTCTTGTCAGTAATCTCACTGGAAAACTTAAGTTGAAATGAGTGGTGTTGGTTTACCACTATATTTAGCAAATAGATGAGGCATTACAAGGTGCCTTTAAGTGCCTTTCCACTACAGTAACAGCTTCCTAGAGGAAGCTTCCTAAGGATGTGAAGAAGATCTTAGTCCCATAAATGGGAGGAAGTATGAAAAGCACATCCAAGTTAGAAGCCTAATCAAGGCAGGCAAAACACTGCACAGTTGGGATCTCTGAAATTATGCAGGTTTTGACCTGTCCAGAATAGCTTTTAACCTGGAGTTACTGTCTTGAGAGATCGAAGGCATACTCAATTCCTTTGGAAAGCCTAATAATTTAAGTCAGAAATTTCAAATTGAGTGAGAATGCTCTAAACCTCTAGGTATTAGATGGAAGGTAGGAAGAACTTCATCCTTCATCTGCCCACAGAGACAAGGATGGCTTGGCTTCTCAAAGGTAGGCTTTGAGAAGAGCTGTGCAGGTGAGACAGAATACCACTTAGTTTATAGATACTAAATAGGCCTCATTTGAGTAAAGTAGTGTGTTGCCCTTCAGGACAAAAGCAGAACTTTAGGGATCTAAACTGTTTGAGCAGCAAAAAAGAGACACCTGTTAGTTTGGAATAGGCACTCAATGCAGGAGCTGGAAGTAAGTAAGTGCTTAAAATCTTCTGCGGATCGGCCCTGCATTTGTAACTGTGCTGTCTCAAATAATTCCTTTTCCATTATATTCTTGAAAATCCACTGTGATGAACTGGAGTAATGTTGTGTTTGTTATTTTATTGTAATTGGAAATGCAATTTAAGGGTTTTTTGTTATCAGCTTAGAATTAAAATTACAATATGTTGGAAAATCACAACTCCTGCATTTTTATTGCAGTTTATCCTGAGGATAAAGGCAACAAGGGCGGGGGNTACTGTAGGCAATGAGAACATACACATAAAATGGAAGGTACTCATATTGCTGTATATGGGCAGTCATCTACACAGTATAGATGAAAGAGACACTTTCAAAGGTCAAATAGGAGTTTGTTGTGATTCCCCTTCCCTTTCAGCTTGTCACTGCAATTCTAGCTAATTAGTAGGTTATATAATTATGAATGTCTCTATGTATGTATCTACCTGTTTGCCTTTCCACAAATTACTCTTTCCTTGATTTTGAGAATGCTGTCACAAGTAGGGACAATCTGTCTCTTTAAACTGACAACTCTAGCATGGTAGGATCCTAAGACAGACATGAACAGATCTACTAGCTGGCCAGAATTTTGGAGCACATGAGGAGTCATAGAAATTTGGGGATGTGTGAGTCTGTGACTTATAAAGACCATGTTCCCTTTCCAAACAAAATGTATCTTCATCGATACTCTCACAGCTCTTGCTCACATCAGCTCTTGCTCCCTTGTGTTTCTGTAATCACTTCCTAGTGCATACTTTGGTCCTATTGTCTTCCCCTCACTTGCTTTGGAAGAGTGAGGGTGTTTCAGAGTTCATACAGCAGAAGTCTTTAGAGATTTTTTAGGAGGTTTTAGCTTCTTAACAGAGATTACAAATTTACATATATGTGGGAGTTTTTTCTGTAGATTAGAGGTACAAATATTCCAACGTAAAGCTGTATATTAAAGCGTAATACAGGAGTACAGTTTTGGTCATGTAGCCTTTTTCCTTAGTCCATAGCTTAAGATTACAGATGTCCAAGTTCAGAGAGTTTGAATTAAACTAATTTTTGGTCTTCACCTAGTTTTCTTTGTTTTCTCTCCCTCATTCCAAGGCAGATATTTCTTTCCCATGCAACGAAGTGTCTAACACAGGACAGTGGGCAGGAACTTTAGCATCTAAAGTGTTGTTCCTGGCTCTCCCAACAACTCAGGAACCATCTTGAACTAGTGACTTTATCTGTTGAGAGAAAGGAGTGGCAGCATTATCTGCAAGGTGGAAAAAATTCTATTCTAGTTGTATTCCTCAATTATTTTGTAAACTTTAACTGAGAAGTGTCATTGGCATGCTAGTGGTCCTTCTTATTGAGAAGACCTGGAACAAGCAGATCTCTTTTGCTTTCTAGTTTTGCAGTTGGGGATGAATTTGCCTTTAGAATCTTATTGCATTTGGTAAGCGACTTTTGAAATAAAAAAGAGCTCCCAAGTTTAGCATGGTGAGTAGAGAATTGCTTGCACTGCAATATTTTTAATGGCACTTGGCTTGAGTGAACCTAGCTGAAGAAAATGTATATTTTTTGATAAAACTGGAAAAAGGAGTAGGCCAGAACATACTGACTCAACAGAAAAGGATTTTTATGGGGAAAGTGGACTGCAAAAAGGTGATGGAAAAGTCAGAGGTGGAAAGGCTGTCATTGATGAAGAGTCTTAAATGTAAAAAACTTCATCAAATCCTGGAAAGTAATAATTTTGGTAGCCTCTGTGTAGAAAGCATGAAAAGAAAGCTTCTAAATTCTAGGATGACTTTTAGGATAATTATTTTCATTTTAGTCTCAAGGATAGGAAGTAGAACAGTGAAAAATAAATTTATTCTTCGCTCCCAATTATGATGTATAGGATAACATTGGTTCTAATGAGATACGAAGTTGTTTATAATTTATATGTAATGGGTGAAAATGTGTTAAAAAAAAAAAAGAAAAAAGGTTGACTGCATTCACATGTCCAAGAAGAAATGAGAAGACATTTTTAAAATATTACGGTTTTGCCATCAAGAAGTTTTTTAACTGGTCTGCACTCTTACATTAACTCACTTAAATATCTGCCAAAGACATAAGTCCCCTTTTCAGAGAGTTACAGAATTATGCTGCTTATAGGCAGACTATATGGGATACTAACTGCATAAGTCCTGCTTCTACAATAGACCTCCAGATCATATTGATTTGCTCAATATTTTGTAAAAGGTATTTTATCTTTCCAATGGTATACTGCTGCTTTTGAAATGAAAACTTTCTTTCCACTCTTGGATCTGAAACTCAAACGTTGTCTATGGCATAGTGTTTGTATAAATGTTTACATTTATTTGTGTAACAATGAAAATGAAGGTGTACTGCCCATTGTGAGATAAAAGTATTGTGTGTGTGCTTTTTTCATCCTCAGCTTTTGAAAAAGAAGGGAACATCCTCATTTCTTCAGAGACTGGAACGAGGGGGCCCAACCACTGTGGCAATACAGCTCAGGGTCAGTGAACATCTTATGGACAAAAATTTACAAAAAACACCCCAGATATATTTAGGCAGGATTAGATTCTTCCACTCTACAGATTGCAGTAGAAGAAAGAAAAATCATAAGTTTGAGAAAGTCACTTGCATGGCCAGGTCAACTTTTTTGAGAAAATGATGTTAAAAAGATAGGAAGAGTATACATGTTGTGACTGTGCTGCACAGGAATGGTTGCTAATTGGATTTTGTTTCTTTTTACCTACAGAAATCACTTGCAGATATTATTGGGAAGCTGCAGAATTGCACACCCCATTGTGTTCATTGTATAAAGCCTAATAACTCCAAGCTGCCAGATACTTTTGACAATTTTTATGTGTCTGCTCAACTGCAGTATATTGGTGTCCTAGACATGATCAAAATCATACGCCATGGGTATCCAATACGTCTCTCTTTCACAGACTTCTTGTCAAGGTAAATTCTTTCATTTCATAAAACCTTTTTTCTTTACCTGCAGTACAAAGCCTTCTGTCCTGTTCTGGTAGTACTTGATATGTTGTTTTGCTGATGAGTATTTCAGACTTCAGAGACAGTCTTGTCTTCCAGCAGGGTGTATAGGCTTGTTGTGTTTTAATTAAAGGAATCATGAACTTTGTAGCAATATATTTATAAATATTATCAGCAGAATGTATTACATTTTTAGCATAGGATGTCATGAAAGAGCTATATTTTTTATTATTTATGCTAGTTGTAGGATTTAAAAAATATTGCCTATTGTCTGAAGGTGATTAAAAAGCAGCAGAAGAAATAATCTTAACCTTTCAGGTTTCTAGATATAGGTGTCATGGGTTCATTATTTCTATATCATAAGGTGGGATTTGTTTATGCATTGTGATGAGTTACTAATGCTCATACCACAACTCCATTTTTATTGTTGTTGTTAGAAATCTGTGAAATACTGAATTGATATGAAAAGACAAAAAGATACATGCCACTGCTTCTGTCTGAAGGCAGATTCTTTTTTCCCATTCTTTATTCAGTAGTGGGTTTTTAGCTCACTTACACTCTCAAATGTTTCAGGAAAGACAGAAGACTGTCTTGTCAAAGAGATGTTTGTTCAGCAGCCTCATGCACTCAATGCAAGTTCCTTCCCTCTATATGTTCTACTTCTTGACTGATATATCAAGCAGTCGTGATCTGGGCTTTGTATTATTTTACTTCTGAAAAAGAGTATGGGAATATCAGCTGCTTACACAAAAATTTCAGTTGCCTTCTGGGAAAGAGTGGTGGATGTTAAATTACTGCTTGGGCAGAATATTTTTCTGTCTGTAAATATTCAAAAACTGCAGGAGTATAGAAGTTTATAATCCCACTTGTTTCAAAAGTAAGCCATTTATCTACTACCACAATATTCATCCTCTGGTGTGAATTGAGAAATGCAGGCTGGTTGAGGAGAAGATGCAGATAATGGGAGAGTTGGAAAATAATGCTGCTTTCATGTTCAGAATTGGTGTGGACAATCTCTATATAGCCTTTTCTGTATTATTGGATTGGACCTTCAAGGTACTCTTACATGAGCACATAGCCAAAATCTCTCTGCTGTTCCTGGCAGAGATTTGGTCCTTACCACCCAGCTTTTTTCATTACAATTCCCAGATACAGCTTGGGAATTAGCAGAGGCCTGGGATCATCCCTCATGGACAGTATGGAGGTAGCTGCTCTATTTTGGAGAGTAGAGTAACCATGTGTACAAAACTACTTTTATCCCATTGGTTTCAGTGCCAGAGAATGGTACTATGTGTGTTCACTGTGATATTATAGACATCAGTATGGCATGTGTCCTTCTTTTTGGAGAAATCTTGTTTAAAAATATTACTAAAATAATGCTTGAAGATTTAAATATAATTTCAATCTTTTTTTTCCACATCTTCAATTACATCCCATAGAAAAATTTTACCTAAAAGTCTAGATGACATCTGTTGCCTCACAATAAATATTTATTTGCAGTACTGACAGTAAAACAAGAA
The DNA here is from genome assembly GCA_013396695.1 of Sakesphorus luctuosus. Classification (NCBI taxonomy): domain Eukaryota; kingdom Metazoa; phylum Chordata; class Aves; order Passeriformes; family Thamnophilidae; genus Sakesphorus; species Sakesphorus luctuosus. The sequence continues at coordinate 137,814 of VWZD01001287.1, forward strand.
TAGCAAAAAAAAAAAAAAGAAAAGAAAAAAGCCCAAACCAACAATATGATGTCAGAAACATTTATGCTGTTATTCTAAAGTGTTCTAGTTTTGCTATATGCATATTTATCCCTTTACTCCACAATAAATTATCTTTACAGGTTCTTGACATTTTTACATATTTACACGAAGTCATAACAACTTTATTATTATACATAAAATGAATTAAACAGTGATGGGGCTAGCATCTATGAACACTACCTGTTTTTAAATTTGTATGCAAATAGAAACATGGAGCTCTTGGCCCAGCAGTATTGAAAAAGACCATCAGCATTGTGAAGGCTTTTCTAGTAGCCACTCCTGTCACACATGCCAAAACTTACCTTGCTTTCTACAGTACAACATGTGAATTCTTCACTTTAGTGACCATGGCCAGCTAACTTTCATGTTCACATTCAGTGTATTTGGATAATTCTTTTCATTAATCTAAAAGTGTGGCTTATTTTTCTGCTATTGGCTGAAAAATATGGAATTTTTAAGCAGAAAAGATATTAGATTGCTGTTCAAAAGTACCATCACTTCCTAATGCTGTATGTTTTTTTTTCAGCCAATAAACTACAGGGAAGAAAGAAATACTGAATTCAGAGATTATGAATTAGCTTTGCAGAAAGATTTTTCGTGATGCATCTCTATATTGCCTGGGTAATTGGACAGGATATTTTTGGAAACCAGACGATTAGTTTTGGTAATTTTTTTTTTTGTTAACTGGATCAGTTTTCTTGACTGCTCAGCCCAACTCTGGTCTTGTCTTATTATTCATTGA